>JAXIVH010000004.1:15565743-15596735 GCA_036785325.1 Urophycis tenuis | reverse complement strand
GTCATTTTACTCATGGAGATTGGTTCATGCCAACGTCCCCCAGCCCCCTCAATGAGCCCCCCCCCCCCCCCCCCCCCCCCCCCCATGGGGAGGGAAAGTAAGGCAATATTTCTGTCATGAGCAGCTGAAGGACAATGTGTAAACAACAATGCATCGCGCTGCGGAGCCCAGACATACCAGGTCAGACTCTGCTGCTGCCTTTATAAATGGCCGCCTCGCTGCCCTCCCTTAAAAAAACAGACAGAAATTGAGATGCGCTGCCAATACGAGAACGTACGGCTGCTGGCGGCGGCCACGCTGAACGCCGCTGGGGAGACGCACACAGGAAGATTGATGGCATAGGACGGGGTCTGTGGGGGAGGGAGGGAGGGAGGGGGGGAGGGAGGGAGGGGAGGCTGGTTGGCATCACTGGCAGGACAGCACTTACTCACAGCCCCCGTCTATTATCACACGGACACAGACGGAGACGGGCGAAGGGTGGGGGGGGGGGGGGGGGGGGTGTAACACTGGTTGCACTAACTTCACAAACTGCTTGTTATTTATGACACACGCATGCACACGCACGCACACGCATGCACACACTCTTGTGCACGCACGCACACAGACACACACACACAACCACGCGCACATAAAACTATGAAATCAAGATGACTGCAGCGGGATGAAAAATGTGTGTGTTGTCATGAGTAGTTGCCTCTGTTTGTGCGAGTGTGTGTGTGTGTATGTGTGTGCGCACGTGCATGTGCGCAAACAAGGTAGAAATAGATGGGGAGGGGACACAGGGAAGGCATTTGCCCCATTTCCTCCCGACAGCGGAACTACAAAGCCCTGACGTTTTCCAACACAAATGAGTGTTACCGCGGTGATGAGCGTCTCTAAACAGCGCCCTGGGTGCGGCGCGGGGCAGCAGTGGTGCCTCTGACTGAAAGGTTCTGTTCTCCCCCCCCCCCCCCCCCCCGCTCTGCAGGCTCCTCGCTCCACACCGGCCCCAGAGGGCCCTCGGCCCCGGGCTCGCCCTCCTCCGCCCCGGGCTCCCCCACCACCCCGCCCTGCCACGGGGGCTCGGACCCCGCACCTCAACGGCCCCCCACAACAAGACCCCCGGCGCCGGACACCCCAGCGCCTTCGGCCCCCCCGCAGGTCGGTCTCCCTGCCGACGCTCCCCTCCCGATTCGGGTCACCCTGAGCTGACAGACAAACGTCTTGTTTGATTTCCGTGACTCTCCTGAACGCTCTGCTCTCACTCAACTTACCAAACGAGTACCGGGGCCGTTCTTGTGTCGCCTCAAAGGACTTTGCAGGGCCCCACATTACACGTCACCCCTGACCCTCAGCCCTCTGAAGGGCTTACAGCCTCCAGAAGGAGGAAACCCTGAGACGGAGCCCAGCAGAGCGATGGGGGGGGGGGGGGGGGGGTTAGGAGTAGCAGGAGGTGCAGCGCTATCTGTCATTAAATGCTTTCTTCTATTTTTTTTTTTATCATCGTTTTAATGAGGCAGGCTAGAGTGTAATCTAGTGTTGGGGTGTTGGCCTTCGAGTTGAAGGGTTCCAATCCCTAATGTCTGCAGGCTCCTTGTGGGCATCCTTGAGTTAGATACCTGCTCACCTCTAACTGCTCCTTAATGACCTAATGTAGATAACATTCACTGTGATGCGCTTTGGATGAATGCATCTGATAACATATGACTCTCTCTCTCTCCTCTCTCTCTCTCTCTCTCTCTCTCACTCTCTCTCTCTCTCTCTCTCTCTCTCTCTCTCTCTCTCTCTCTCTCTCTCCATCCTTTAGGAACAACAACGCGGGGCTCCTCCACTGGCTCCTCCCCCTTCGGCCACCCGGAGTCTCCGGCCTTCTTCTCCTTCCCGGCGTGCGGCGGGGAGCCGTCCTCGCCGTCCTCGCCGCCGCCAGCGCGGCGCTGGTGCGACACGGAGTGCACCATCTGCTACGAGAACGCCGTGGACACGGTGCTGTACGCCTGCGGACACATGTGCCTCTGCTACGCCTGCGGCCTCAAGCTGAAGAGGATGAACAACGCCTGCTGCCCCCATCTGCAGGCGCGCCATCAAGGACATCATCAAGACCTACCGGAGCACGTAGGCCGGGCGAGGGGGGGGGCCGCACGGGGGGGCGGTTTGACGTCAAGTGGCGAGACCTAGCCAGGTGCGTGGAGCGGGCAGGCGATGTGTGTAGGATGTGTGTGTGTGTTCGTGTGTGTGTGTGTGTGTGTGTGCGTGCGAGTGCCGCTCGAAGTCGAGCTCCGAAAGGTTTGTGTGCAGAGGATTGTCTCAGAGGTGAAGCCGGGGGAAGGAAGACTGAAGACGCCGTGACGCGATGCATCAAGGAGACCTGGCGTGGACTCAGAACTCACGCTCACGTCTGCAGGAAAAGCCATAGAGTCCGAATGAGTGTTCAGGACCCGGACCACCCGGGGGGGGGGGGGGGGGGCAGCAGGACAACGCAGGAGGGCGCCTTGAGATTTATCGCCAAAGGTCTCTCCGGTTTTTTTTTACTTGAAAACCCCCCGCAAAAAAGCCATAGTAAGAAGATGATGGTCTGGAGCTCATTGGGTCTGGCGTGTGTCTGCTTCCATCTGCCACAGGCCCCCCCGTCCAGACCTACCGACCTACGTACAGTACGTAGGTACACTACGTAGGTACAGTATGTAGGTACAGTACGTACGGTACCTACTGTACGTACTGAAGGCGTCGGAGGAGATGCACACCACGCCAGACTCCGGTCCACCGGTCGGTTCTTGAACTTTAAACTCGAGTAAACTCTAAGTTCGCTAAAAGCCATAACAAAATAAAAGGGATGGTTGGGAGGTCCAACTGGGGGGGGGGGGTTCAGACGGGCCGCCGTGCCGGGTTGCTGAATGTCAGGCTCATCGCCGCCGGTTCTTTTATACGACAGACCGTGAATGGTAACGCCGGGCATGACGTGTGTGTTGCTGTTGTTGTCGGGTGTGAAATCTGTACTCAGGTACTCTACAGTAGGATATGATGAAAGAGGACAATAAATGACATGTAATTATTATTATTATTATTATTATTATTATTATTATTATATCTCATCTCTCTAGGAAACTTGCCATGACTCGACCTGCTTGGGAAAGAACCCAGCGTTTTTTATTTGTTGTTGGTTTTTCTTTGGGGGGGTGGTGTAATTTATGACAAAGCTATCCAAACATGCTCTGGGGGCTGAATACACAAAGCACGAGATAAAGTGAGGATTTGTTTTCAAGGTACCGGTGGGGGATCTCAAAGCGACAGGTATTTCTCCTCCGCTAAATCCTCATAATCTCATCAAACCGCGCGGTGATCTCCCTCTCCCTCTCTCTCAGCAATCTGAAGAGAAGGAGAAGGAGGAGGAGGAGGAGGAGGAGGAGGAGGAAGATGTCTCACTAGCTGCGGGAGAAATGAGCACAACCTTGATGATGATTCAATCACTGTAAGGCAATTTCAGAGAGGTGAGGGCTGTCCAGAAGGGTGGGAAGAAATGGAAAGAATGGAAAGAATGAAAGAAAGAAATGAAGAAAGGAGAGGCCGAACTGTCATTTCATCAGCGGCCGCCACCCTGTTTCTCCCGGAGCTGTGCAGGTAGAGAGAGAGAGACAGAGAGAGTCTCAGGGTGAGGAATCAATGTCAGACACACCCCAGTCGGCATTTGGTACAATTACCGGGTAAAATGGCCAATAACTCCTCAAAATGAACAGCTTTCAAAATAGATTTCATCTACCAAAAGTGGTCCTCTCTTTCGGCGGGGTAATGTGCGCAGAATCTTCCACCTCCAGGCACTAAAGGTGACATTGCCATGAAAAAATATAAAAAAATAGCAGGGAAGACAGGGTTTTAAGCAAGAGGGAGCTCTCCACGAGGAAGAGGAGAGATGTATGATGATGGCTCTGTTCTTCCCTGTTGTCCTTTAGCCAGGTAAGAGATTGCGTGAAGGGGAAAATGTGCAGACGGTCTCCGTAGAAGGTCTCGCGGGCGATGACGATGTAAATCAGCAGGGGGGGGGGGGGGGGGGAGTCAGGGGGGGAGGAGAAGGGAGAGGAAGATGAAAAACAGCTGGAGGAAGAAGAGAGGATGTTGTATGCAACAGAGAGGAGAGACAGGAGGAGGAAGGGGAGAGGGAGGCACCTTGCAGAGCTAAGTCCGCAAGCTAGCTAGCGAGTTACGCTACAGATATAAAGACATTTTTTGTATCTATTATTGTTATTAAATGTGACTCATGTCTCGCATATCCAGTCCTGTTGCCATGGCATCGCTGGCTGCTCTGGGATTGGAGAAAGAGCAATTCATCAAAAAACAAAACAAAATAATAAAATGAAACGATTGAACCTGCGATCGAGCAGCAGGGTAGTATTTTATTTTTTTTCCCAGGGTTATGTTGCAATATGGCAAGCAAATAATTCAGTTGGATTCTGTGGTTTGGTAGAGATGGTAGAGGCTAGATCCTCACCTCCACTCCCCCCTTTAAACTGTCTCTGGGGTTTAAGTGACTTATTATTTATAATTGACGCCATTCAGAATAATGTCAATCACGAGTCAAACATGTCTGTTTACAATTGACAAAAACAAACAACAACAAAAAGGCTGTACTTTATTCGCACATGTAAAGTCAGTGGTGAGGACTTTTAGGCTGTTTTAGTTTTGAATAACGTGTTGGATATTTGCATATCAGTTATGTAGACGCTGCTTTCCGTCTGTTAAGCTAAAGTTGACGCTAGCTTCAAAAAACAACTAAGAAAAGTCCTGATTGTGAAATAGTTCTCTTCTCCTTGACCATTTTTTACTCATGAATTTAAAGGTTGTTTAATTCTGGTGGTGTTGTTTTTTTCATGGTATTTGGCTTATCGTGATGATAAGTATAACATGATTTGATTTAGCAGGAGTCTTGTGTGCCTTTTAAAACAACAGGGGAGTCTGAGCAGACGTCGCACAGTTTCAACACTGTGGAAACCGATGGTGTATTAGGAGGAATATTCAGGTTCACTCGTTCAGTGTCACTCGGTCCGTAACGTCGATGTGGCCGATGGCCTCAACAACAACTATGAGTACAAATGCAATCTGGTGACTTTTCTGAAGCTAAGTCTAAGTCTGAAGATAGTTCAGACTTAATATGTGTGCTAAATATCAGTGTTTAAGCGACTGGGTGCTGTGAATATATTTTTATAAATATCTAAATATACCTTTATATCTGTATTGCTTAATACTGGAATTGTGTTGTGTTTGCAAAGCTTCTACTTTCGCGCTTATTTTTTTGTTTTCTTCTGTTGACCAAGTTTGAACCTTCAAATAAAAACTGATTGTTCTGAAATATTTTACTGAAAAAAATACTAATGAGAAAAAAAAAAGATAGCTGTACATTGAGATTTATTTATTTTGTCTTTGGTGTTATAGTTTATCACTGATTATTTGAATTGTATTTTATCGTGGAGGAAATGTTAGCGGCACTATTTTCTGTAGCTTACCTTCTCTAGCATATAAAAGATGGTATTACTGTTTGTTGTTGTGGGTATCTCTTCCCTCTGCCGGGTGTTTGAGGCGTTGGCTGCGTGCCCTGCAGTCTGCACACTGAGTCTTTGTAAAACGGACTCAGTGCCAACAGGCTTTCACTCTCCAAAAGCTATTTGATTATTTATTAAACGTTAACCAAATACGGAAGATGGATAAAACATCAGGCTAAACTACCCCGCGAGAGGTCAACAAATAGCTTCTTTGTCTCTTAACTTGCTTTCTCTGCCAGCGATTCTCAGTTCTTATCATGAGAAACCAAAAAACCATGTATGATTCCAAACCGACACATTTCAAAATAAAGTCTGATAAGCTTTTGGATGCAATAGTGTTTTTTTAAGCTTAATACAAAGGGTTACTTCAGTCTATGCAGGTTGTATAGGTGTGTATTGGCTTACATTGAATTCAACCTAATCTAACCTAGTTCACATCTAAAATGTCTTTTACCCCAAATATTATTTATCTGCTTCTTTTCGGATCTTCCCTATGAATGTAAATGCATTGGGGCCTTAATAACTGGATTTAAAATGTGTCTAGATGATTATCAATATCCCATCCAACATTCATAACAGTCACTCGAATCTCTTTGGGTGACAGAGCTGCTCTCCTCCTCAGTCGTGGTGACCCAGTTCTAATTGGGCTCCCCTGACTCGCAGGCATCCACTTCCACGTCTCCCATTCTCCCGCTCATCCCAACGCCGCCGCCATTAATCCCGGTAGTGGGCCCGTCTTGTGTAACATCCTTTGTCTATGAATAACAAAAGACAAGGGCTTTTAGTAAACAGCTATAACTCACCGAGGAGCTGTTTAGAGACGCGCTATGCAGACCTGGCCGGCGGTTAGCGGCTGTTATTTACTACCCTCAGCCCGGCGGACGCCGTGACTCTCCTCAGCGTGTTTTAGACAGCGCTCTGCACAGATCGGCCCGCAGGGTGCGTGTGACACGCAGACATGAAACAGGCGTCGGGGTGAAGGGGTGGGTGGTGGGACTGTGGATGTTAGACTTGAGGCGAATACAGTTGGTGTGTGCGTGTGTGTGAGTGTACACACAGACTTTCCATTGAGACCTTGCAGTGAACCTATCCTTCTTTGAATCTTGGGAGGGAAAATATAAATGGTGGTCAGGGGAAGTGAAGGGGTGGGTGTACCGGGGACTCCCAAGTGGAAAGGTCCTGGGTTCAAAGTGTAGAACCGCACCGCCGTAGGCATCCAGCAAGACTCCTTAACCTGCCCACCGGCTCCTTAATGACCTGCATCTCATAATACAGTTCTGACATTATGTCAGAATACATGGTTTCTGATATGTGAATACCTCTCAGAAAACAAATACAGTCTCTGGTTTCTATAAATCATCTATATATTTACTATATCTTCAATGTATCTCTCACTAGCTAAAAGTGCCTGATAAATTATAAAATAGTCAAATAAAAAAAGCGAATGGATAGCAAAATGTTTGTATTATGTAAGGTTTAACATGGTTTGAAATATGCCATATCTCAGTGTGATGATGCTGATAACAAAGAAATGGTGCGATAAGTACGACTCAGTGGGATGTATTTGTTTCCAGATCAGAGAGATATTTAAAGTGATTCTCAGGCTGTGATCAGACTGTTAAACTAATGCTGCCCTCCAGAGGCCAGGAGGAGTAGATCTCAGAGCAGCTAAGACTTCTCAGAGCAGCTAAGACTTCTCAGAAGCCTGTCAACAATAAAGGCAAAACAACACAACACCAATGGTACGTAGTATTTAGTCATTAGTTTGATAAATTACATATGAGGGTTTGAAGTTATAATCATAACTGCTTAATTTTTGAATGAGAATGTTTTCATAGAAAATAGTTTTCAAAGAGAAGATGGCATTAAGGCCTATCTGAGGCTGTTGTTGTTTCTTGCAGCCTCCCCAATCACTTAAAGGGAAAACAATAAAGAGAATGAAGAGACAAACAAATATAATAAATAAGACCGAGCAAATGATGAGGTGCATTGAAGTGCATTTATTTACTTAATTTGGCACTCTGTTATCATCGTTGTTCACACAGTTATTATAAAACAATAATGAGCGTCTGTAATTTAAAACTGAAGTCAATTTAACTGCCCAGCAGAAACTGAAAAGGCAATCGAGATTAGGATTGATTCATTCTTTTTTTTTTATTTACAATTGGGCCTCAAATGAGTTCATACAATAAAGAGACTGCTGTCCCAGAAATACTTCATTGTTCATACCACTAAAAACTTTTTTAGTTTTTTTTTTACAAAGTATTCATAAATATTGTCAGCTGTAAAAAAAAAAAAGGGGGAGATCATAAAAATGTCTTAGATTCCTCTAATCGCATCATAAAAGTGGAATTATTCATCAGGGGTTATTTGGACTGCATCACAGATTTGGTGGTACATGTTTAAATAAGAAAAGCAATATTTCTTTCTTATTAGACAAAGCAATACTTTTAAGGGTTAGGGTTACTTTAAAAGCGCAGAATGAGTAAAATATCAACGTAAGAAGGAGTTAAACAAGCCATGCAGACACACACTATGACCACGACGTCCAGGGTCCCAAACTTCTCTTTTGGTTTGTCTTTATCGAAAAATAGAAAAGCTTTCCCAGCCTTTGGCATTGTCGATATACTAAAAGCATTTTAAACATGCATACGTTTATATGCTTGGAAATGAAAAAATATATAACACAACATTAACCGAAGTGTTAAGGAACACGTGAATGGACATTCAGTCTCTCGTGTCACTGGTAACAACCGCAGAAGAGCTAAGAGAAACAAACGCTTGTTTTTTTTTGGATCATGATCTCGCGTCATGATTTGGTCTTCAAGCCTCGACGGCTGGATGTACCTGTTCAGTTTCCAAACCTCGGCAGATGTTCAGTTCTTTTTTTTTTCTTTATAACTGACAAAATAAAGTCTCTGTGTAAACGTTTTTATACAAGCATGTACAAGATGTGTTGCCATCTCTACACACTGTGGGATGGATGGGGGGAAGGGGGGGGTAAACTAGTGTTTTTTCTCGAGGTAATTGGAAGGCACCCACCCTTTGCGGGGTCCCCCGCTGTCCAGCACCTTGCAGTACCACCACCCGTTGGGGTTCCGCTCCAACACCTCCAGACTGGTGCCCTCCGGGAAGCCCATGGTCTCCTCGTCGCCGTGGTAGTCTGCGATGGACACGTAGAGCTCCCGCTGCAGGTTGTTGTGGATGATGTGGGGCTTGGGTCTCACCGTGGACACGGGGAGGGAGGAGGACGGAGACACGTTCTTCTGGCCCAGGGACTCGGCGCTGCCCGTGCCCGACCGGTTCCTGCCGGGCATGGCCGCTTTGGCCACGGCGGCGGCGGAACCGGCGGCGTGGGTCGGCACGGGTCCGAAGGAGGCGTGGCGCCTCACCGTGGGGCTGGAGCGCGGCGGGTCGGCGGCGCTGAGCGACTCGTTGCGGCGCAGGCGCGGGCTCCCGGAGACGCCGCCGGGCCCGTCCGTCACCAGGGCCATGGGCGCCGAGATGTAGACCGACTGGGGCCGCACCACCTGCTGCTGCTTGGCTCCGCCCCCGCCGCCGCCGCTCTGGTGCTTGAACGCCGAGAAGGCGTTGAAGAAGCCGCCGGGCTTGGAGAAGCCCCCGGGGGGCTTGCTTGGGATGGGCGGGGTGGCGCGCTTCAGGCTCTGGTTGATGTTGTTGAGCGCCTGCACGCGCTGCTCGTTCTTCTCCAGGCTGTTGGACTTGCTGAGGCTCCCCGGGGACTTGGCCCCGGGGGCCGTGCCGTACGACTCGGAGCCGGCCGCGTCGTCCGGCGCCCCCACGGGCTCCAGGTAGTAGGTGGGCGCCCAGCCCTCCGCGTCGCCCCAGCGGACGTACCACCAGCCGCTCTCCTGCTTCTCCACCACCTCCACCTCCGCGCCGGCCGGGAAGCTGATCTCGGTGTCCTGGACCTTCTCGTA
This sequence comes from Urophycis tenuis, assembly GCA_036785325.1. Lineage (NCBI taxonomy): Eukaryota > Metazoa > Chordata > Actinopteri > Gadiformes > Phycidae > Urophycis > Urophycis tenuis. The sequence goes on along the minus strand of JAXIVH010000004.1, from coordinate 15,587,287 downwards.
CGGGTCGGTGGTGCGGTACACGCTGCCGCCGCCGGCTCCGCAGCCCTCCGGGTCAAAGTCCCCCCCGCGGCTGCCCTTGGAGTGGGTGGAGGAGAGGTCCGAGGTGCTCTGGGAGGAGAAGGAGTCCTCGGAGGAGATGACCGACGCCGTCTCCGAGTCTTCGCCCTTGGAGGCCTTGCAGCCGTTCTTGAGCTGCCCGGTGGGCCGCAGCTGTCTCCTCAGAGAGCTGATGTCCATCTTGTCGGCGCTGGAGGCCTTGGTGAGCTGTGGCTTCGGCCTGACCACGGGCTTGGGTTTGCACGCCCACTTGCCGGAGGAGCCGGTCTTGCTCTGGTCCTCCTGGTCCCTCGGGGGTCTGGACTGCTGGGAGAGGTCCGGGGTAGACTCGGAGGAGGTGGACTTCGGGGTGGAGGACGACTCCTCGGCTCTGGCTGAAAATGAGGGGCTTTTGCTCAAGTCGATCCTGAGCTTGTTGGCGGCGCCGGGCGCCTTCCCCGGGGACTTGCCGGAGCCGGCCGACCGGGCCGCCGTGTCCGTGGCGGCGGCGGCGGCGACCACGACGGACACGGGGTGCTTGGGAGGCTCCCGACCGCACCGCCTCTCCGGGGTCTCTCGGAGGAACGGCCGGAAGCCCTCGTTCTCGTAGATGCACTCCCCGTTGGCGTCCGCGTCGTTGCAGTCCTCCAGCGAGCCGCCCAGCTTGAAGGGGGAGGAGCCGTGCGGCGAGGACGCCGGGCTGGGCTTGGAGGACGCGGGGCCGGGGTCCTTCCCGTTCTTACAGTCCACCAGGGACCCCCCGCCCCGCAGGAACTCAAACTCCGACTCCATGTCCAGGTCCCCGAGGGCGGGCACGTCGTACTCCGGCTCCTCGTACACAGGCCTCCCGGGCGACACCGGGGACTCGGGGGCCTCGGACCCGGGGCTGCCCGGGCTCTCCACCGAGTCCCGCTTCTTGACGGGCGGCGCCGGGGGCGGGACCTTGGGCCGGGTCAGCGTGCTGGTGCGGCGGTTCAGGTTGGGCTTCTTGCGCTTGTCGATGTAGGAGCAGGGAGCCCAGCCTTCGCGCTCGCCGATCTGCACGTACCACCAGCCGCCTGAGTTCTTCTCGATGACCTGAAGGGGTCAGAGGTAGGCTGTGGATTATCACCCTGTGATCACTCTGACAAATGATTCTCATCATCGCTGGAAGTTACTGTATCGTTTTTATGATCCGGGTTAATGATCTTGATTTTATGTACCACGTAATGACATGTACATTTAATTGTACTGTTGTATATTGTATTTTTTTTTTAAATACCAACGTTGCATTGTGAGGTCCACAGCACACAGGCCACGCCAATATTGATCGCATGCTTTGATTGTTGCCGGCAACCTGTAAAGAGTCTCTGAAGAGACTTGCGTCTCTTTGGATAAAAGCGTCTCCTAAATGGCTAATAGTTCATCAAAGTCCTGTATTTATCTTACTTAATGAATTGGAGCAATCATTCAAGTTAAAATACTACGTGTTCTGGGATATATTACCTCAGTTTAGTCTACGTCTTGTTTTGGCGTACGGAGCGAATTTTCCTCAGTCGGAGATACTGAATTAATGGAGGTATTTTTGCAACCTCTGCAAGGAAAACACTTTTATATGTATTCTTGTATTGTTTTCACACCTATGAGTGTATTGAGATGTTATGCCAGTTTGCAAGCAAATAAAACGGCGAGCGCTGATGAACAAACTAGCGGTGACGTTAGCATACGGCTTCTCTTTGTAAGGCGATCATCACAAGGTGTTTCCCTTTGTGACCGGACAGCTTCGTATGAACCCTGTTGACCATCGCATCTACTCAGTCTGGCACAGGCATGTACGGTGAACAGTCACATGTCTCAGGGCTGTAGTACTCGAGTCCGGTCTTGGACTTAAGTCCGGAGTCAAAACGTTTTTTCTATGGTCTCGGACTTGTCTTGTACTCGCTGGTATATGGACTTGGACTTTGGTCTCGGTCTCTGCCACTGGTCTTGCCAAATATGGCTTTTGGTCTCGACCGAGTCTAGCTGTCTTTATTATGTTTAGAACACTGGCCACTTGATAACCAATCACACACTGCTACACCCTGCTGATGTTATGTTATTGTCATTCATTTTAATTGATTCACACACACTGACAAACAAAGATGTCCGCCAATTCTGCAATAATAAAATACCACTTGTTTTTTCTGTCCTGGACTCGGTCTTGACTCGGACTCTAATATTTTTGGACACGGTCTTGTCTTGGACTCGAACCTCTTTGCACTCGGTCTTGACTTGGTCTAGACTATTCCAGGTCTTGGACTTGTCTTGGACTCGACAAAGGTGGTCTTGACTACAACCCTGATGTGTCTTCATTTACACGGCAAAACCCAGATTCAAGTTCAACCGGTACAAGATGCACCAGCAACAACAGAAATATAAATGAATTAAAAAATAACTATTTTCTTATTTACCACTACCCATAGGTCTCTTACCTCGGCTTTCTGTCCCCCATTGAAGCTGATACCGTCTGATATACATGACTGGAATTCTGCGATGGTGTAGTACTCTGCTTCGACTGTAGGGGGCTCTGGAGGGGACGGCAACTGGAATCCCTGTGTACACAGAAGGAGGGAACTCAGGCATATGTCTGTGTGGAGATGTGGTGCGGTAAGTGAGTGAGAGGTGGAAACATAAACCTTTACCAGAGTCGTGTCTCTGCGAGGAGGCGGCTTCTGCCTCAGGACTGGGGATCCTAATAAACAACAACAACATAACGGATCACACACATTTTCGTGGAATTTGAATTCATTTACATTTCATTAACATGCTGGCATTTAGCAGACACTATTATGCAAAGTGACTTTGAAGTAAGATTGCGAAATAATCAAAGTGCAACGAATAACATTGGCTCGAGAACAGATTCGAAGTCCTCAGACAAACCCCACAGTCTGTCTACTGCGATGCATTCAGACACATTTCATTAGAGAGCAGGTCGAAGCCAGGTGTTAGGGAAGCCTCGCAGGCGGGTCTGCGGTTTGAACCCGGGGCCGTTGGGCTGGAAGTGAAACACTCTCAACCACTTGACTACCCTGCGCGCCCCCACTTCAAAAGATGAAAGAATAAAAGCAGTGACCTGACAGGTCATCCTTCAGCTCACCCTCGTATGCAAAAACGAACCTCCAAATAAGGCTGAGAAGAGAAGAATCACCGCGCGCGCAAGCAGCAACAAAGTTAACCGCCAACCGAAACAAAAACAGCCGTAAGCGAGCCAATAAAACTCATATAACCGCCCCCACTCCCCCCCAAATAAAACACAGAAGCGGTACCAAACGCGCAGGAGGTGAATCACATCCTGGATATAACGATGACGCCCCCCACGACGTACCGATCTCCACGCGGTGCGGGGCCACGCGGGCCACGGCCGGCGAGGCGGGCTGGCCGGCCGAGGGCGGCTCCGCCCTGCTCTTGGCGTCCTGCAGCAGCAGCGGCGGCGGCGGCGCGGCGGGGCACGCCGTGGTGGCGGCGCCGGTGGGGCCCGGCTCGCTGCACGGCAGCGGCAGGCTGATCTGCCTCCGCGCCAGCAGGGGGCTCTGCTCCGGGAGGCACGCCGGCGCCGCGGCGTCCGTCTCGCTCGGCGGCTTCTTGTTGTTGAGCAGGTTGCTGATCTCCATGATGTTGCCGATGATCTCCACGGGGCTCGCCGTCGTCTTGTTGCGCTGCGAGGTGAAGTCCTCCTTCACCTTCTTCAGGTAAGAGGCCGGGGCCCAGCCTTCCTTATCCTTGTACCTTGAAGAGGGAGAGAGAGAGGGCGAGAGACAGAGAGAGAGAGTGAGCCAGTGGGGAGCTCGTCCCTCTGGTTGATGTCGTGTCCTCAGAGCCCCGGGACAGAGACGGGGACGCGTCTCAAAGCGCCTTCTTTCGGGTGACGATTTAAACCAAGGTCCTGATTGGCTGGTGTGTGAGACGCTTTTGTCCAAAGCCACTTACAGTCAGTACACTTGCGGGGTTGGACATGCGGACAGTTGGAGGTGGGGATCGAACCGCCAACCCTCCGGTGAGTGGACCAGCCGCTCTACCCACCGAGATACTGCCGCCCCTATGGGTGCTAACCCCGGTGTCCTGGTCAAAATACCCAACTTGGCTTTTGAACCAATGAGGCCACATAATCACCACTCGATTAGGGTTGGGCCAGTGTAACATTGATTTGCTAACTGGTTTGCGAACACCGAATCATGCCAGTAATATCGACCTTCACCACCAGATGGCGCACACGCATGTGACGTAGCTGCTGACAAGTGGAAGATAATGAGTTATGCCTGGCACACACACACACACATTTTAGATAGAAGAAGATAAACTTCACTGTTTGGAAGGCAGTGATTTTGCCAACACAGCACGCCACGCACTAACCGATTCCATTCACCATTGACCCAGTTCTGGTTCTCAAGACCGGAACTCCACCAATTCCTGTTTGCAATCTCGCGATCAAATTGCAATGTGGCAATGCTACACGAGGTTTTGCACTGGGGTTTTTTTTCGGAACATCCTAAAAAACTTCTCAGGAGCTATGAAGAACAAAGTCATGGAGACTGCATGAAAATGCAGTCTCTTGAAAATGCAATGCAACTTGAAAAAGATTAGATTAGATTAAATTAAACTTTATTGTCATTGTGCATGACAATAAACTTGTGAGTACAAGTACAGAGACAATGAAATGTAGGACATGTTGGAGCGTGTGAGTCTCACACTGGCTGGTAAAAGTCAGCGTGGCTCCCAATTGGCTATTGTCTTTCCCATGGGACAGTCCACACATACACTGTATATACTGTGTAGATTTGTGTCGAAACAAACCCAATATTATGATGTATATATGCTACATATTTAAAACAAGGCATGTCCATCCCAGGTGGAGCAGCACACTGGTAATGGATGCAGTGTGTGCAGTGTGTGGCTGATGGAGGAGGGAGAACCTCCTCAGACCTCAGGTTGAGTCTGAACGGGTACCTGATGAACCACCATCCCTCCAGGTTCTTCTGGATGACCTCCACGACGACCCCCTTCTCGAAGGCAATCTCGTCCTTCCCCTCGCTGGTGTAGGGCTGCACGGTGACATAGCTCTCCTCTGACGGCGGCCCAGAGAGAAGACATGTTAATGCTAATGGATGACATTATTTATCTGTGCTGTGAGGACGGCTAGCGAGACCCCCCCCCGCGGCACACGGCACAACGGACCCCGGACCCCATGTTGATTTGTGACTCCCCAAGAGGCAGAGGGGGGATCCTCGGTGACAGTTCCCTGCTATCAGAGCTCAAGGGTCTTCACTCCATATAAACAAGAGAAACATAAACAACTAGGCAATGGGCCGAAGAGCACAAATCAATACTGTAATCAAAAAATACTTTTTCTTTCCTTTGGCATTGAATACCATTGCAGTATACTGAACTATTACCTAGCTTGTTATAGGAGAGAGACAGAGCTATAAATCCGTTTTAAATCTGCAACAGTCCTTCTATGTACATGTAGCCGTGCAAACAAATGAGTGCAGGAGGACATTTCCTGTTTGTTTTGGTGTCTCTGAATGCTCTGAGGCTTCTGGAGGCTTGTTTGGAGCACTTCCTTTCACTGAGCCAGCTGTCCTGAAACCTATTTTCAACTACCACAATGCCAGCGGTAGACAGGGCATTTCTAAATCAAGATATTTTTTTCTCCCCCCCCCAAAAAAACACATTGTGTGCTCTTTTACTGTGAGATGATGCTTTTTGATGAGTCAGCACAATGTTGGTCCTTTTTATTTTTCATGAAGCAGGATTATGTTCCTCTTGTGGGAAAAAAGGCCTCTCAGAGCAGCTTGATGGAAAGTGTCTCCAAGCACAAACTGAACCTAAACAGCCCTGCTGCTCATTCCTCTGACTGCCGTCCAAATGAAATAATGTCGTCAAAAAAACTCAAGACTTATGGGTAGCAACACAACAGTTTAGTTTGATGTTTTGCTAACCGACTCACATGCTAGGGTCACAGGCTGGAGAAAGGCACACACACACACACACACACCCACCCACCCACCCACCCACCCCCACACACACACACACACACACACACACACACACACACACACACACACACACACACACACACACACACACACACACACACACACACACACACACGTGTACCGTGGCTCCTTAGAAGCCAAACAGAAGTTTGGTACACATCCCGTTCACCATTCCAGGGCTGTTACCACACCGCTTGAGGGGCGGTTGGATTTAAACCCTCAAATAATTTGGAAAATATCGGACCGGGCAAATGATACTCAATTGTACTCCGATGCAGTGCTTTGCGTTGAGCAATCTCCAGCCTTAATGGGAGGGCGATTTACATAATTGCAGCACTGAGTTTCGCTTTCGCTTTCAAATCACTTTGGCGTCCGTTAGTGGTTATTACTGTGAGCTGTGGTTCACGGTAGCGGCGTGATTTAAAGACAGCATGGAGAACAAGAAAAAACACAACACAGTCAAACATCAGACGGCGATGGGGGAGACCACACTGCATGGGGGGGAGGACGGGGGTTTTAGAGTCAGGGGGGGGGAGTGATGGGTAGGAGGAGGGAGGGAGGAGGGAGGAGGGAGAGGAGAAGGGGAAGGGAGGTAGAGGGAGGAAGGGAAGGCAGAGGAAGAGGGGGGCGACAGGAGAGGATGTGATGGGACATGGAGGACAGGAGGAGAGGAGGAAGGGAGTTCAGAAGAGGAGGGAGGAGGTAAGGCGAGGGAGGTGGCTGGAGCGGAGGGAGAGGGGAGGGTAGATGAGGTGGGGTCGGTGGGGGTGGGGGGGGCGGGGAGGAGGTGCAGAATCAAGTCTGGTGTCACCTCGACTCTGCTGTCTGCTGATGACACCCCCCAAAGTCCACCTGCGGTCCAGCCTCTTCAGGTGGGACTTGCGTCGCTTAGTGACTGATGGAGGGATGATGGCGGTGTTATTGGACACACAGACACACACAGGGCGCACCATGGGGTGCAAACATGGGGGGGGGGGTTGGAAAACATAAAACATTTCTGAACACAAAACATGGATGGAACTGTTAAAGGGTGTTATTAGTGACACACAGGAACATCTAAGCAGGACCACGTAGTGACGGTGCATGAGATGATTGGTTTGGATGTTAGCGGGGAGGAAGCGTTAAAACAACCTGAGCCACCTTCTCTCTGTGGCATGTAATTAGCATTGTTGTTCTCCACATGAAACATCTGGGGCACACATTGCAGCTGGAGACAGCCTGAGAGCTCTGCCCAGTTCTGAAGAGTTTGTGTGTGTGTGTGTGTGTGTGTGTCTGTGCATGAGCGTGTGTGTGTGTGTGTCTGTGTATGTGTGTGTGTGTGTGTTTGTTTTTCACTGGATCTTGACGTGATTTAAAAATGGGAAAATATTAAAATGGCAACAATGGACTGGCATTTGGGATTCGTTTGCACATGTGCTAACTGAAGGAAATATGCCTCCAACAGGATTTAATGTAAAAAAACAAAAAGTCTTGTTATCATAACAAACTGGCTGGGGGATACTAGTTGTCAAAAAGCAGACGTGGGGAAAACAAGTTGAACTCAAAACCCTGTGTAAGCATGTCAAGTACTTTTTAATAATTCAGACCCCAAAAAAAAAAAAACCAGGAGAGACAAAACACCATGTTTTAACCCAAAGTCCTAAAAACAACAACAGAATACCGCAGGGATCAAACATCAGTTCAACTCAAGACTTTTCATTGAAGACCAGTCAAGAGACGGCCCTGCCATGTGGTCTCCTATGGAAAACACCAAATACATAATGCATCGTTACAATAATATCCAAATTTCCCACCAATACATCCAATTCCCTGTAACAGAGTTAGTGAGCTGACTGCTAGACACTGTGGAATTGACAGCAATGAGCCCAATTGGTGGTGAGACATTCTAAGGCCTGACTGGGCCCATGAACACCAAGTACCCTGACAGGTTGACTCTACCACAGCCATCTGCCAGCTATCTGTGTCGGCACAACTTTGTTTGCACGAGCGCGCGCGTGTGTGTGTGTGTGCGTCTCTGCGTGTGTAGATTTACACACGTGAGCGCATGCCTGTGGCCTCTGTGGTACACAAGCGCTCATTTGGTATGCATGTATTTTGAAATATTCAAGCGGTGAAAGAGCGTTTTGGAGGTACGAGCCGGGGGTGGGTGATACGTATCCGTGGCGTTGTAAAGCTGTCGAGTCCGTTACGGCGCGGTAATGCATTCCGCCTGCTGCACTTTCCTTTCCCCAAGTCACGGGACGTACAAACAATACTGAGGAGGTTTGGGCTCCCATTAGCCCGGCGCAGAGCGGCCCGACAGCGTAAAGTTGTCTCTCTGACTGAAGTGACGGTAAATAACGTTCATTAGCGATGTGCAGAATCATCGGGTTTTTTTTGGAGGGGGGGGGGGGGGGGGGCGGTTAACAGGCCCGGCACCTACATTTGGCCTGGGAATGTGTAAGCACTAACCTGTCAGAACTGAAATAGGGCTCGCACGGCGCAGTAAACACCTAACAACTATCCCGGCTGTTTGTGTTGAAATTTACGAGGCGATGCAGTTTGTCTGTGCGTGTGTGTGTTTAGAATTTGTCAACGTTGAACGTGAAATAATACTGAAGGAATGTGATATGGGTTGAAACTCGCCACCTCGCCCCCAGCCACTTGGGGGGAATCTAAACGCTCGCATGACTTCTTGTACGGTCAATACCGTCATCTGGCAAGTATTTATGTGAGTATTTATTAGAATATTTATTATTTATGTATAGGGCGTTTCCTGCGTGGGATATGGGGACTTTCTCAGATTCCAACACAACATACACAACATCACAAAGGATATTTACTCAACGGAAATGGATTGTTACTAAGGGGCTGGGTCATCTCGTGGTAACAGCGCTTGAATCTCAGCCAGAGAGTTGTCTGTTTGAAAACCGATGACTGCCCTTCTCCCGTGGGTGTCCCCTGAGCAAGTGGTCTAAACCCTAACTGCTCATTAATGTATGGAGGGAAAAAAAGACATTCAGTCAATTTTGGATTTGAAAAATCGGCTGCTGAATATTGCTGCTGAATAACTTATCACCTCCAGTTTAGCCTCGGTGTTTCAAATCTTCTGCAGCTTGTAATGGACGACTAATCCAAAGTGATGCCACACTGATTAAACACTGTTGTGGTAATAACTTTCTGCTGTTGACAGGTGAAATCAGCCCACATTAGGTGTGCATGTGTGTGTGTGTCTCTGTGTGTGTGTGTGTGTGTGTGTGTGTGTGTGTGTGTGTGTGTGTGTGTGTGTGTGTGTGTGTGTCTGTGTGTGTGTGTGTGTGAGTGGGTGTGTGTGTGTCTGTGTCTCTGTGTGTGTGTGTGTGTGTGTGTGTGTGAGTGGGTGTGTGTGTGTCTGTGTCTCTGTGTGTGTGTGTGTGTGTGTGTGTGTTTTCATCTTTAACCCACTGCGGAGGGTCCCATCTCAGTGGTCTACAGTGCCTCCTCTGTAGAGCCAGGCCGTGCTGAAGGCCCCACTGTGGACGCCTGTGGCCCCCGCGGCTCCTGGCCCTCATCCTGTCTGTGTTGACTTAAGGTCGTCTGAATCTGTAGGCTGTTCACCGGAGAGCAAGGAAGGGTGAGCGGGCCTGACGGTAACAGACACATAGTGTGGAGGTCCTTGGGTGGGTTTGTTGTATTTCGGTGGGAGATGGAAAAGTGGATGTGTGTGTGTGCATGTATTTTACCATTATAGGCTGTGTGTGTGTGTGTGTGTGTGTGTGTTGGTGCCTGTGTGTGTGTGTGTGTGTGTGTGTGTGTGTGTGTGTGTTGGTTCCTGTGTGTGTGTGTGTGTGTGTGTGTGTGTGTGTGTGTGTGTGTGTGTCTGTGTGTGTGTGTGTGTGTGTGTGTGTGTGTGTGTGTGTGTGTGTGTGTGTGTGTGTGTGTGTGTGTGTGTGTGTGAAGAGTTGTGTGTGTCGTAACACTTGAGTGTCTTACCTTCCCCGGCCTTGGAGGCCCCAAGGTCAAGGTCGTCTCGGGTTCCACTCTGGGAGTTGAGATACGTGGCAGGGACCCAGCCCTGCTCCTCCGCGGTGCTCACAAACCACCAGCCTTATGGGGACACACATGGATTCACTGTTAGTCGTTCCAAACTTAGCAAGCTAATGTAGCAAGTTAACTCGGCAAGCCAACCTAGCAAGCTAATGTGCACAGGGCGGCAGTAGCTCAGTGGGTAGAGCAGGTCGTCCACTAACCGTAGGGTCGGCGGTTCGATCCCCTTGACCCCCCTCCCCCAACGGTCCACATGACAACCCCACAAATGTACTGATTGTAAGTCGCTTTGGACAAAAGTGTCTGCTAAATCCCCCTTTACCCCTTTAAAGTAGCGTCATTAGCTTGATCAGACCGAGGACATGCCTTGATAGCTTGCAATTGTAGGTATGGCTAACATAGTAACCTCATTTTGCGTGTCATGTGACTCACACATACAAAATGAATCTGTACGCTATGCTAGCAGGGCTAACATAGCAAGCATGAGTGACCGAGCAAGCTAAGTGACTTCTGCCTCTACAGACACACTTGACGGGATGATAAAAACGATTATGCAAGTTTATCTGACATGGCTTCACCTAGCATATAAAATAATCGATGATTGCTGCGTGTGTAGACTATCTATTGATTACCTCTATGTTCAATATTATATCTGTACAACCACAGTTGGGAGATGAGCACAGTGCTGATTAAATTATCTATCTCTCTCTACCCTCTGAGTCAGGGTTTGAACCCGTGCCCACTGTGTTGGTCTCTTGGCAGATAATTGGAAACATCTTTCTGGAGCACAGAAATTAATTCGCAATGGACATGAAGACAAATTGAATTGAATGGGACTGTTGGACTGATAGAGCTGCTCCGGCCAAAGACATCAGAGGGGAACACTGGCCCAATTGTGGTATCGGATAAAACAATAGCCTTCGAGGAACCTGCTTTCCATCAGTATCAATTGAGAATCAATGGGTGTGACCGAGTGTGCTGAGAAAACTGGCCCCAACTCTGCCTTTTGCAACCTTCTTTATTATTTGGTTTGGATTGGTATCATATGTGGAATGTTGGCAACCAAGGACACACTGATAAACGACTTAAAGCATACACTGCACTGTTTCATGAAAGTTATAATTTCCTAATTTGGTTTGTTGTACTAGGCCTGAGGACAGCAATTACCTCCAAACAGGATCTGTAGTCATTTCCAAAATGTGAAATGAAACAAAAAAATGCTAACAGCAGCAGATCATGTTCACCAAAGTCACCCTTCAACCTCATGCACTTGCGTTGCTCTCAAGCTGTGACATGCAGACACCACATACACATCGTTGTGGTAGCGCAAAACAATATGGCCGGCAGCTCTCTGCACAACTCTTCAAAGTGGATACGAGATGCACGGATTGCATTGCACATGCAAAGTCTTGCCTTTTCAAAATAAAAGTTTTACAATGGGTTGAGGGCCATCAAATTTGTCCCAAGTGTGATGGCTGACAACCGACTGGCATGTTCTTCAGGCCCTAATAAACCAACACGCAACTGGGTTTAATTGGCTGATCTGCTTTAATATGGAAAATAATGAATCAAAAAAGGGAGATTTCACCAAAAAAACACTCTACGATTCATTGGCCTTTGAGAAAAGAGGTTGTGTTGTCAGCCTCTGAACTTGACACTGACAGAAACACGGCTCGGCTGCAACCAGGGAAACCTCAGCCGTCAGATGGATCTGCGCTGTCTTCGGGCTCTGGCCATACAGCTGGGGTTACGGGTGGTGTAGTGTGGGCAATACAGCTGGGGTTACGGGTGGTGTAGTGTGGGCAATACAGCTGGGGTTACGGGTGGTGTAGTGTGGGCAATACAGCTGGGGTTACGGGTGGTGTAGTGTGGGCAATACAGCTGGGGTTACGGGTGGTGTAGTGTGGGCAATACAGCTGGGGTTACGGGTGGTGTAGTGTGGGCCATACAGCTGGGGTTACGGGTGGTGTAGTGTGGGCAATACAGCTGGGGTTACGGGTGGTGTAGTGTGGGCCATACAGCTGGGGTTACGGGTGGTGTAGTGTGGGCCATACAGCTGGGGTTACGGGTGGTGTAGTGTGGGCCATACAGCTGGGGTTACGGGTGGTGTAGTGTGGGCCATACAGCTGGGGTTACGGGTGGTGTAGTGTGGGCAATACAGCTGGGGTTACGGGTGGTGTAGTGTGGGCCATACAGCTGGGGTTACGGGTGGTGTAGTGTGGGCCATACAGCTGGGGTTACGGGTGGTGTAGTGTGGGCCATACAGCTGGGGTTACGGGTGGTGTAGTGTGGGCCATACAGCTGGGGTTACGGGTGGTGTAGTGTGGGCAATACAGCTGGGGTTACGGGTGGTGTAGTGTGGGCCATACAGCTGGGGTTACGGGTGGTGTAGTGTGGGCCATACAGCTGGGGTTACGGGTGGTGTAGTGTGGGCAATACAGCTGGGGTTACGGGTGGTGTAGTGTGGGCAATACAGCTGGGGTTACGGGTGGTGTAGTGTGGGCCATACAGCTGGGGTTACGGGTGGTGTAGTGTGGGCAATACAGCTGGGGTTACGGGTGGTGTAGTGTGGGCCATACAGCTGGGGTTACGGGTGGTGTAGTGTGGGCCATACAGCTGGGGTTACGGGTGGTGTAGTGTGGGCCATACAGCTGGGGTTACGGGTGGTGTAGTGTGGGCCATACAGCTGGGGTTACGGGTGGTGTAGTGTGGGCAATACAGCTGGGGTTACGGGTGGTGTAGTGTGGGCCATACAGCTGGGGTTACGGGTGGTGTAGTGTGGGCCATACAGCTGGGGTTACGGGTGGTGTAGTGTGGGCAATACAGCTGGGGTTACGGGTGGTGTAGTGTGGGCAATACAGCTGGGGTTACGGGTGGTGTAGTGTGGGCCATACAGCTGGGGTTACGGGTGGTGTAGTGTGGGCAGGGGAGCGAGAGTACCTGCACTGTTAGTGTCTGAGCCTAAGCCCCATGAGGGAGAACATAACAGGCCATTTAATGTGCCGCTCAACCTCCATTCCTTTCAGACATCCCCAAACCCCCAGAACTGGGACCAGTTTTGAAACACAGAGACACATCATTTTTACTAAATATTAGCCGTCGTCTAAAGGCATTGTTGTTCTGCTACAAATTACCCTCCTGCTGCAGAAAGTAGTCATTCTGCTTTGAGGGGAAAAAAAAACATGAACAAAAACAAAAAAGACTCAAGAATTTAAAATCCCCCGTCACCTCAAATTGTATGTGTACATGTAGCCTCACGAAATGGGAATGTTATCAATTATACTTGACACAAACAAAGAGCATCCTATTAAAGACATAAAATGAAGCAAATCATGTGTAATTACAGATAAATACACTTCGGAAAGAAAAAAGTGGACAGCCTCGTCCAAAGCCAATAAACATTGCTAGCAATGGCTGTGAAAGTCGAATTCTCACACTGCTGTTGCATCATGGGAAAAGCAGTCCAGCCTGTGCTTTACAAACTGGCACTGACCCTGGCACAAACATAAGCAAACACCCTCTCCACTAAATTGAAAGCGCTGGGCTGAAACGTATGGATATGAATACAGTGGAAAGTCACGGGGTCACTTGAGCAGTGCTGGGTAAACACGCCATTGTTATTGATGGCTTGAAGTGCGGCGGCTGTATTTCTACCTGCCCCCCATTCGGCAGGTGCTTGGGCTGAGTTCACTCAACCTTTAAAAGAGAGGCCATAAAAGAACTTACCAAAAAAAAAGAAAACGCTGGCATGGCCCACCACAGCCATGATGACTTCCTGGCCCACGTTTATATTGGGCAGGCGGGAATCAGGGCAGTTTGAAAAGGAATCCATTCCACACGGGGTCTGCTCCTTGTCTTTCATTAAACATCTTAATTCAAACATTTAGATTACACCCAATCGTGTCGGGATTCATTTTATGCTACATTTTTTTGGGCCAAAAGTAAAGTGGCAGAGCTATCACTCTCAGATCTACGGGAATGGGAAAGATGACCTCAGGAGAAGTATGCACTGTCTCTAACATAATATGTTTTCTGGATAGCAGGGGTTTTCAGCCATGGGAGGAATAAGATTGAAGAGGCATCCTTTCTGTGTGTGTGTGTGTGTGTGTGTGTGTGTGTGTGTGTGTGTGTGTGTGTGTGTGTGTGTGTGTGTGTGTGTGCGTGTGTGTGCGTGTGTGTGTGTGTGCGTGTGTGTGCGTGTGTTAGCTTGTGTGCATGTAGGTGCACATAGATAAGTGAATGCACAGGGGAGTATGTGTTTCTGTGTGTGTGTGTGTAGGCGCACACATGCACAAGGGATTGTGTGTGTGTGTGTGAATGCAGGCATTCATCCACTCCATGTTCACACCCACAGAGGGGAGAGCCATCCTTGTCTTGGCGGGAGGCTTTCTGCTTTCTGTCTGTTCTGTATCAAGATATGCACTATTCTAATGCAGCCAGACGCATATTTACATTACAACATTGTGACTTTTCTCAACCCTTGGCATTATGAAGAGAGAAAGACCGTTGGGCAACCTACTTGCACCGCATAGACTTTCCACCGAGGGTAGAACCACAACAGCTTGCAGTTCTTCGATCAGCAAATCTTATTTTTGTCTTTTAACTCTCTGCCTTGCGTGTCAGTGGCTTGCATACAACAATTAGATCCTAACCACCCCCCCCCCCCCACCCCTCCAGCAGGGTGACTCAAGACACATCATCGACATCAGAATGTTGTGACCCTGACCACACACATGACCCGCACACGTCCACAGCTTCAGAGAGAGCAGAGAGGGTTTGGACTTGACGTGTGCGTGTGTGTGTGTTGCAGAGAGAGCCAACAAAGTGGTACAGCTTGTAGCAGAATGACCCAAATGGCACTGGGCTCCATCCAATGTCCACTAGGTCCATTGCACAAACGTCCCTGAATAAGACACCTAACCCCCACCTACACACTTGGATCTGAAGTCCCTCTGCTAAACAAAAACCTATTGAGCAATAGAAAGGCTCTTATGGCCTGGAATGATGAATATACTACACAAATGTTATACACAGCAAGTTAAAGGTCATACCAGCTGATATTAGAAAATAGAAAATTACACAAATGAGAATACTTGAGAATATCACAATCGACAACAACAACATCAACAAACACATATCAACTAAGAGATCATGTGTAAACGACAACAGTGAACGCCAAAAAATACTTCCTGCCAAATGAATTTGCAAAAAATCTCAGTAAAAATATCCATACATATGTAATAATCCAATGCAGTCCCGATTTGACTTGTTTTAAGGTGTGATTGTGAGCCCACTGTTTATGAAGTATAGAGTTGCATGTGTTACAGTAATACAGCTGTGCAGGGTGGAATAACTGGCTGGAGGTTCTGGACCAGGGGGAAAACGGGGGGTGACGTCAGCATGCGCTTGGCCCCAAGACGTTTAAACGATAAAACTGTCTGCTTACCGTTGTTTAGCCTACTTTCTGCACATCCAGAGAGAGAGAGAGAGATTAGAGAGAGAGGGAGAGGGAGAGAGAGAGGGAGAGAGAGAGAGAGAGAGAGAGATGAGAGAGAGAGAGAGAGAGAGAGAGAGAGAGAGAGAGAGAGAGAGGGGGAGAGAGAGAGAGAGAGATAGAGGGAGAGAGGGAGAGAGATAGGAGAGGGAGAGAGAGAGAGAGCGAGAGGGGGGGGGGAGAGAGAGAGAGAGAGAGAAAGAGAGAGAGAGAGAGAGAGAGAGAAGAGAGAGAGAGAGAGGGAGAGAGGTGGAGAGAGAGATAAAGGGAGGGAGAGAGGGGGAGAAGAGAGAGAGAGAGAGAGAGAGAGACATAGAGGAGCCTTTCTGTCTCATTCGTCTACCATACGGGTACCTGCCATCTGGAAACTCTATCAAGTTAAAGACCCCGGTCGCCATTTTTTACTGTAATCAACAACAGATTTACAAGCTGAGGCAGGAAAAAAAGCGCAGAGCTCCAGATTCTCTATTTCCCCCTGGTCAATGGATTTAACCAATAGGCTTAATAAATGGCAATAGTGACCTCTATCTGATTAATATTGTCACGCTTGACCCATTATCATGAATTACTAGAATTTGCTGATTGCCTGCATGACTCACAATCTATTTTCCATGGTGGAAACAGGCAAACCAACGTTTGTATTTAATTGTTTTGAGTTGCTGACTTCTTTGTCGGTGTAAATCACAGCTCTCCTGTGAGCAGCGTTTAGCGGAGGATGTTTTTTCTGTTTGATTTTTTTGCAGGCCAGGGCTTCAGTGATAAGGAATGCAGGGTTCAGTGCCGTTCAGCAGATATGTAACACCGCTGCTGGGAGCAGAGAGCAACGCAGGCAGGGAAAACAAACCCATTCACTCCCAGCCTCATCTATTTATTAGCACTGTATCTGGTATCAAAGTGGGGCTGGGGAACACATCCAGCGACATACAGACACACACTGGAGCTCTGCATCACCTGGGTGGCTGCGGCTGGCCGCGGGGAGGCGGACGGACGGCACAAAAAGGACTTTTCAAGAATTTTCGAGGGCTGGTGTTGACCTAAGGAACAACCTCGCCTCCCCCCCCCCTTGCCTCCCCCCTCGCCCTCCCCTCCTCGGCTTCTGAATGAACCCCCCTCATGGCAATCTCTCTCTCTCTCTCTCTCTCTCTCTCTCTCTCTCTTTTTTCTTCGGGGGTTCTGCGAATCTGAGACACAGAAATCCTTGACTTCCCCTGCATACCCTCCACCTTAGAGAGGGGGTTTCGTTTCATGGTCGAATCCTGTGTGTGGGTGTGAAGGACTGAATTCATCATCACACCAAAACGACCAAACTGGATTACACTCTATACACATTTACTCATATATTTACTAATTAAGAAATGTGCTATTAGGCAACTGAGCAACTGCAGGAGCAATTGCAAAAGGGTAGTATGTTAGTTGTGGGCATGTGGGATTGATCCCAGCACCTTTCGGAAGGGAGCGAACCACCCATTCCACTAAACTATACTACCGGGGCTAAAAGGATTTCCGGATAGATTTCAAGGATACCTAATTACTGCAGATACACAGGGTGGTACCGGAGGGGTTGGCAGAGATCTGAACTGTCTTCTCAAACACACACATTCCACAAGATAATTTACCATATTATGATTTAGAGAGAGAGAGAGAGAGAGAGAGAGAGAGAGAGAGAGAGAGGAGAGAGAGAGAGAGAGAGAGAGGAGAGCGGCCTACATCCACACTTGCAGTGAAGCCAATGTACCCCCAGAGCCCCTTCAGTGGAAGAGGGATCCTCTCTGAATGTGGACCAAAGGGGGAGGAGGATAGCCTCAACCGAGTCGAAGCGAGAGTCGCAATTAACCCCGATTCATTTCCACCGGCCGGCCGGCCCGATGAGTATGACGACAGCGTAACAACGGCCAGCGTTCGGCGTGATATAACGAAAGCCGCGGAGGCATCCTGGAGGATACATTAAACCATTGTAATGAACAGAACCGCCGCGAACCTCTCCGTTTGGCAGGAAATGGCTTTTTCCATATTCCCTTCGAGTTTGACCAGCTCTCCTCCTCTCTGCTCTCGAGTAAGCGCCTCGCTCTCTCCTGGCAAACTCGTAAAAAAACAGAGCAGAAAAAAGAGCGCTAGCATGCTCTAGGCCCCGAGCTACATGAAATGCTGAAGAGTGTTCGGCTGAATTGGTTTCAATCGGCGTTACACTGATTTGTATTCCGGGAACCACCGGCTTGACTGAACGTCTCACACAATAAAAACGTTTAGAAATCAAAATTTAATTTTAGTCCCCAGAACTTTACAACAGTAGCACTGCGGCTCAAAACGATGGACTTTAGTTTGGTCCGTATTTAACAAAAATGTATCCCAAAAAATGAAAACGTTGAATCATTGCAAAATAAAACACTAGAGCATCTAATGCAAATTAGGCCAAGAAACGAAAAGAAAAAAAAAAGTCCTCATCAGACTAGCGCAATGGAAAGTCCTGCCTTGGCCTGGGACTGAAAGCTGGAAAAGCAGGGAAAGCTGAGCTTGCTTAAAGACCTGACCTAGATTCAGTGCCCTGTCAAAGGCATATATTATCTAATCTAAGGTAAGGAAAAATCCATTACCACACCAAACAATCACAACCAGTATGGTATACACTGTATATAGCACCCTCACTTGCAAGGTGAGGCAACAGTTGGCTGGGGTTAACTCACTGAGGAAAAGTGCACATTGGAGCTTCAATGAGAGTGATTGTGTTGGGGTGGCCACCCCTACAGTACACTAGCATTGTGGCTACAGTACACCAGGACTGTGGCTACAGTACACTAGCACTGTGGCTACAGTACACCAGCACTGTGGCTACAGTACACTAGCACTGTGGCTACAGAACAGGAGCACTGTAGCTACTGTACACTAGCACTGTGGCTAAAGTACACTAGCACTGTGGCTAAAGTACACTAGCACTGTGGCTACAGTACAATAGCACTGTGGCTACAGTACACTAGCACTGTGGCTACAGTACACCTAGCACTGTGGCTACAGTACACTAGCACTGTGGCTACAGTACACTAGCATTGTGGCTACAGTACACTAGCACTGTGGCTACAGTACAGGAGCACTGTGGCTACAGTACACTAGCATTGTGACAACAGTACACTAGCACTGTGGCTACAGTACACTAGCACTGTGGCTACAGAACAGGAGCACTGTAGCTACTGTACACTAGCACTGTGGCTAAAGTACAGTAGCACTGTGGCTAAAGTACACTAGCACTGTGGCTACAGTACACTAGCACTGTGGCTACAGAACAGGAGTACTGTGGCTACAGTACACTAGCATTGTGACAACAGTACACTAGCACTGTGGCTACAGTACACTAGCACTGTGGCTACAGAACAGGAGCACTGTAGCTACTGTACACTAGCACTGTGGCTAAAGTACACTAGCACTGTGGCTAAAGTACACTAGCACTGTGGCAACAGTACACGAGCATTGTGGCAACAGTACACGAGCACTGTGGCTAAAGTACACTAGCATTGTGGCAACAGTACACTAGCACATTGGTTCCCAAACAGTGTGCCGTGGGGATTTTGTGACAACCATACATTATTATTGCAATATACAACTTCACAAAAATCATATTTTTCTATTTATTATATCAGTACTTTGTATCCACTCATTTAATAACACAGAGGCAAACAATTCTTTCATTCTTGCCTCATTTTTAATTTTGTGACCTGTCTGGTTTAAATGGGTGTGTTGCTGCTTTGATGAAGCCTAATATGATAAAGTTTCAAATTAATTTTTGAAATATTCTGTTAATAAATATTTCCTGAGTAATGAGTCTTTGTCACATTTTATTTGGCATTAGTAAATAATTACCGGTATGCACATTTACAGATATTTTACGTGATATGAGTGATAACACGTGTTATAAAGGCTATTTTGCACAATAGGTGTGCCTTGAGACTTTTACTTGTTCTTTGGTGTGCCTTGGGCGCAAAAAGTTTGGGAACCTCTGCACTAGCACACTGTCATGAATGGATTGAATCTGTTGATGTCTAAATGTGTGCCTCAGCACAGCTCAGAAGGTCATTTCAAGGGAATTTATTTTTATTTTTTTATGATTCGCCGACTTCCACTGATAACATCTGCAACGGTGTGAGAGAGGATTTCA
Organism: Urophycis tenuis; assembly: GCA_036785325.1. NCBI lineage: Eukaryota > Metazoa > Chordata > Actinopteri > Gadiformes > Phycidae > Urophycis > Urophycis tenuis. The sequence goes on along the minus strand of JAXIVH010000004.1, from coordinate 15,567,597 downwards.
CCGGCACAGCGGTCATCGCACCAAGAAGCCCGGCGCTAAGGCCTCATGTCTTTGCACCTGGAGGTGTCTGTGCTGGCGGCCGCTGCATGCCTGAGTTTGAGCCATGTCACCAATCCATCCTCAGCCTGCCTTCATCTCAAGATGAAGACGTCGTTGAGAGCCTTGAATTAATTGCTCATTGAAGAAACCCCTTGCAGCAAGATGTAAGAGTGTGTGTGTGTGTGTGTGTGTGTGTGTGTGTGTGTGTGTGTGTGGGGGGGGGGGGGGGGGCGTTGCATTTACTGTAACTTCCAACGCTGAAATCATCCATTGGTGCGTCATAAATATGTCCAAGGTGTTAAGCTGAGTTTTAGTTGGGAGTTCTGTTGGATTTTTGGGGTTTTTAACTGCTACTAACAGTTTAGTTGTCTAACAAACCACTCGTTAAGGAAAACCTGATAAGTTACTTCAATAAATAGGCAACTTCAGTCGACTACAGCCGCTGGCTTACAAAATAGCAAGATTCCTAATGGAAGTGGAAAGAGATACGGTATGAAAACACCATTTTCCTTCATGGAAACAAAAAAGAAACAGCTGACTGGTTTGGGTAATAAATCGCTTGTAGAGCCACTGAAACTTTCCTACTGTGCACGGATCATAACCCCGCGAGATCCTCCAGAAGTGAGTGCTTGAGTTACAACGCGATCAGAAGCTAACATATGCACCCTGCTTGAACACACAAGGGGTCACACTTTCCACATTCAAACACATCCTGGAGGAAAGGTCTTGCATCGAAAGAAAGACTTCAAGGTGTTTGAATATCAGCTTGAAGCGTTGTTCCCCCTCCCCCCCCCCCCCCCCCCCCCTCCACCACCACCATCAGCAGCAGCACCACCACCACCACCACCAGCAGCAGCACCACCACCACCCGTGGTGAGGAATGGGTCCGACTCGGGTCCAGGAAGGAAAAACAAACTTGCAAACTGGAAGGCCGGCCATGTAAAACTTCAAAGCAGAAAGCCCTCTATTACCTCTCTCTTCCTTTAGGCCTCCAGAGGATGGGGCATTGGGTTTCAGTCACACCGAGATTACCCCATCCCCAACACCTCTCGATTCTGGCATTTACACTTTTTTCCCTGCAATTCTTATCTCTGGGAGAAGCCTGTGACTTCACTTAATCTTGTAGCTTCTCTGCGTTAAGCCGGTCCCGTTAAAGTGCTGTGTTTTTCAGGCCTCTTCGGCGGACCCCCACCACTCTTGGGTCACTCAAACGTTTCAGACGATAAATGTTTCGAGAAAGGCAAATATCGGGCAAAGGATTATCCTATTCCCCTGAATGTAGCATGGGGATGTTGGGATTTGATCAACGGCTGAGCGATGTAATATCCAGGACCTCTCCTACGAAGAATCCCTGCCGTCATAGCTATTAAAAAAACCTCCTTAATATGCCACATTTATGTCAGATAATAAACAGATTTGGCCCAATATCAACAATTACAGCATGATCTTGTTTTCCTGGCTTTGAAACAATTCCAACCACTGTCAAACCAAACAAAAGCAGCCCATTATCCCCCCCCAAAAAAAATCCAGCATGAACATACATTTGTGTGCTAATGCTATGCTTTGTCAAAAGCCGATTCTGTTCCCAAACTTGACGACATCGACAGCGTCTTCCCAATGTGTTTCTACTCATGTCTTACGAAACCAGCTGAGTCAGGACTCTCTGCAGCTGGCAACTGTAAAGCCCCCTCTGTGTCTTCCCCTCTTTCCTTAAAGTGAGGCAAAATAATTAGGAATAAGCTCAGAGACATTCCTCCCGCTAAAGGCAACAGTCTGGACCCCGGCCTAAACCAACAACGGTAGGGGGCGGGGGGG
>JAXIVH010000004.1:15537182-15565543 GCA_036785325.1 Urophycis tenuis | reverse complement strand
GGAAAGGAATTGAGCATAAAGGAGGCGAGAGGGTCTGAAGGGATAGGGGACTTTATCGATCCTGTCGGTTGTAATCAAACGTAAACATTTTCAGACGATGAATCAGAAACACTTTAATCGGGAACAAAGACAGAGCGCGTCTACAAACGATAGCACCTGCTGAACGAGATGCAGGATTATGATTTATGTAGGTCATGTTTGAATAAAGATCTTGGTAAAGCTACATTCAGCAGTAACCTTTCCCTGAGCCGCAAAAACAAGTGAACGACAAACTATCGAAGTAGGTGTTCGCACGGTCAGCATTACACAATTACTCCTTACTACTACATTATCAGAGAGCTGCTGAGCCCTGACTCCTCCTGGACTAGAGGAACACTAAAGTGGAGAACATACTGCATTATATACCACACCATCAACTCAAACGAAAACAGGTGTCTTTTGCTCAGATATAATCTCTGGATATATGAATCAAAATGTAATTTAGTTTGAAGTAAGTAAGCATGATTACTGTTGCTGAATGAAGGAAAAATAATTAATTCTGTTTGAAGCAAATCGCGGAAAACTGCTCAGCCAGAACCAAGCCAATGTGTAAAGTCCTGTTTTCTTTCTGTGGTGTTTTATCTTCTCATCGTTGTAGCTGCTGCCTTGGCGGCTCGTTCTCGTAAAACAGATGTTTCATCTCAATGAGGCTGAACTCGGGTTCAATAAAACGCACACATCCACGGTAGTTCTATTGTTTTCGATCCATTTGTCAACCTCTGACATGTAGCTGAGATAATTTTAGAAGTGACGAGTGCCGGCTGGAAGGTAGGCTGGTGAACCAGAACAATGTGTTCTGTTCCCAAACGGGGCTGCGCTGGCTGTGGTCATTCTTCCAACTCACCTCCACCCCCTCCCCCGCTCTCCTCAAGAAGAAGGGCATTAGCATGTCCACAGCGACTTACCATCGACTTACAATGGACAAAGTACATTTGTGGGGTTCGACATTAGGACAGTTGGAGGTGGGGATCAAACTGCCAACCCTCATAGAGAGAGTGTGTGTGTGTCAGTCAGTCAGTCAGTCAGTCAGTCAGTGTGTGTGTGTGTGTGTGTGTGTGTGTGTGTGTGTGTGATCAGAGTGAAGAGAGTAAGACACAGATGGGGAAAGAGATGAAGAGATGAAGAGATCAAGAGATGAAGAGGGAGAGTAGAGAGCGTCGAGCGAGATCAAGAGAGACCCACGACGGGCAGCGCCAGAGAGACGAGACGACGACAGGAGAGATCAAGAGAGACCACCGAGTCAGGGCAGCGCGCCCCTCCCAGCCCCCGCCCCCTCACCCAGGATCCGGAGCTGCGTGACGTTGCCGTGGAGACCGTAGAACATCCAGAGCGGCCGGGAGTTGTCCACGCAGAGGCGCGTGCCGGCGCTGGCCCCGTTGCGGCTCATGGCCAGCTCGCCGTCGCCGCTCACCGAGAAGCCCAGCACGTCTCCGCTGTGCAGCGGCGCCGCCACGCGGCCCACCGCCCCAGAACTCCTTGCGGTCCACCAGCGCCTCGGGGCCCGGCGGCAGGTCGCTGGGCCGCAGCGTGGCCGGGTCGCACGACGTCACGCCGTAGGAGAGAGGCGCGGCGCCGGGCGCCGAGTGGCCCGACCGCGTCACGCGCAGCAGCACCGTCTCGGAGCAGCGCAGGGGCCGGCTGGTGAACACCAGGGTCCTCCTCTCCTCTCCTCCTCCTCCTCCTCCTCCTCCTCCTCCTCCTCCTCGATGGACCGCCACCGTCTGCTCGTACCGGCGCGGCGATGTCGCTGCCGCGCACGGCGTGGAAGTGGAGCTCGCCGGCCTCCTGCAGGGCGCACCGCCGGGAGTTCTGGGAGTTCTGCGGGCCGTGGCAGGAGGCCCGAGCGCGGGACGGCGTTGGACGACGGCGCCGGGCTCGTCTGCTGCTCCTCCTCCTCCTCCTCCTCCTGCTGCTGCTGCTGCTGCTGCTGCTGTCGCTGCTCCAGCTCCTCCTCTTCGTTCTCCCGCTGCTGCCGCAGGCTGAGGTCACACAGGCTGACGGAGACGGAGGAGGAGGGTGGTGGTGGCCGCGGACGTCCGGGGCAGAGGGGCCGGTCGAAGGAGCGCGGCCTCAGGCAGTCCAGGGGGACCATCCGGCTGTCTGCAGGGGGGACAGAGAGGGGGGGGGGGGGCGGTCACACCAACACTGCTGAGGTAACACACGAGTCAGGGATGAAACGCCTCAGCACTGCCTCAAGCCACAATGGTTCCTTGTGTCACGGAGGAGGCCTGTTGGACCAGACATGAGGAGGAGGACGGAGAGGAGAAGGGAGGAGGGGAGGAGAGAGGAGAAGATAAGAGAGCCAAACGAGAGGCGAGACGAGTAGAGAATAGCTAAGAGAGGAGAGGAGAGAGGAGAGGAGGAATAGCTAAGAGAGGAGAGGAGAGAGGAGAGGAGAGAGAAGGGAGGAGGGGAGGAGAAAGAGAAGATAAGAGAGCCAAACGAGAGGCGAGACGAGTAGAGAATAGCTAAGAGAGGAGAGGAGAGAGGAGAGGAGAGGAGAAGGGAGGAGGAGGAGAGAGGAGAAGATAAGAGAACCAAACGAGAGGCGAGACGAGTAGAGAATAGCTAAGAGAGGAGAGGAGAAGAGAGGAGAATATTGAGAGGTGGGTGTGAGTGGAGTGGAGAGCAGAAGAACAGAGAGGAGAGTTAATCCATCCTGGACATGATAATTATGTTTTCAGACTATGAATGGATCTGAAGGAGCATAAAGACAGAACATCTTTACACAAAGACAAACGATGGCACCTGCCCAACGCATCCTGCGATTATGATTCATAAAGACGATATTCTGATAAAAAAAAGTCAAACATTCTGAAATTAACCTTTTCCCCATCAGACAACACAAAGCGCGTCCTGTCCGAGTGACAAATCAAATAGACGGCGTCCAAAGTCAAAATAATGCTGTCATAGAGTTTGACAAATTCACTTGAAGTAATGTGTTTGAGAAAGAATAATACATTTAAAAAAAAAAAACTGAATAATACAATGTAATTGTACAAATCATGTACTCCCTGTGACGATACGACGACCAGCGGAAACAGAACAAAGAACATGAAGACATGAAAGATGACATGAGAGATGAACACATGAAGACAGCCCTCCATGAGAAAAGCGAGGAGCAGAGCTAATGGCGTTATGTAACGCAGCACAGAGCGGCGGTGGGCCCCTACATAAAGACCCAGCTGGACGGAGGGCCCTTCACATGGAAAGAGCACAATGTGAAAGCCATTACAGCTGCAACACACACTAGACGCTGTACAGCACACAAGTGCAAAATGGGCTCCGTCTCCGCAGCCTTCCATTATATAACCCTGTTCCACTTTCTCCTCCGCCGCCAGTGTTCTGGCCGCCACGCCGCTCTCACTTTCTTCTGGAGTAGCGACGTGTGCGTCTGTATCTGGCATGGATTACATGCTTCTAGAGGTTGGGCTTTTTTTGTTTTGTTTTGTTGTTGTTTGGACAACATTGGGTTTTACATTGAAACATATTGTCACATGTTTCTGAGGTTTGATTGGCTACGGAGAAAAAAAAACCAGTGAACTTTCCTTCCGTTTGAATAAAAGATGTCCGCAGACACTCGCGGGACAGGATTGTTGAGACGAGGAAGGGAGAGTAGCAGGGGAGGAGACACAAAGAGGCAGACAGACAAGGTGAGGCACAAACAGGCTGACACAGACAGAAATGCAGACAGACAGAGAAAGTGACAGACGGAGAGAGAGAGAGAGAGAGAGAGAGAGAGAGAGTGAGATAGAGGGCGTGAAAGAAAAAAGCACAGAGGGGCAGGGATAGTGCAAAAGAGAAATAGACCAAGAGAGAAAGAGACCAAGAGACGGAGAGCGAGGGAGATAGAGACGAGAGAGCGGGGGGGGGGGGGGGGGTCAGTCTGGTAGCACCAGAGGACAGAACCTCTCCGCCTCACATCTGATAAACTGCTTGACCTTAATGGCTTCCCGGGTCAAGAGAGCACGACTCCATCCAGTGTTAGGCTCCTTATTAATAGACTTCTTATCGCTGAGACCACCGCTGCCTCAGAGTGTGTCCTAAACACTGTCCACCTCTCCTCTGTCGCTGCCGTTGTAGCCTCGCACGCTGCGAACACTGAAGGAACGGCGTTCCTACATTGATTTGAACAGTGACACGGTCGTTTGTATATCCTTTCACCTGCATTGTCAGAATGATTCAACGGGACACGACCCGATACACATCTGGTGTCGTGTGATGAGTCGCACAACACTGTGTGTGTTCCTACCACGTTATAATGAGTATAATAGAGTCTGCACAGGTTAGGGCAGCGCCTGAAGGGGTTCTACCAGGATAATTGCGTTTAGATTGCTGGATTAGACCGTCATAACCGAAAACGTGCAAATGAGCGTTCCAACGGTTTCCCCAACACTTTGATGAGTAACATCGCTGTCTTCTGACTCCTTCATGTGTTCCATTGAGATGTTCCTTCATCAACATCTAAACCAGCGACCACAAGCGCCGCTCTGTCCCCGCGAGGTTCTGCTTCTGCTTTTGTCTTTGTTTGTTTCTCAAACAGCCGACACATAGCCAACGGCAATTCTTCGGGTAACCGAAAATGTTGAGAACAGGTTCTTCTGAAGCATAGAAGCCAGTTTGGTTCCCTGGCACTCATTATAGTGTCACGTGCACACACACACACACACACACACACACACACACATGCGCGCACACACAACACACACACACTCAGACAGGTGCTGGCTTGCAACTATTGTCCTCACTGGGCCGTTTAAAAGCACTCTGCCAGAAAATTAATTCTGGCATTTATAGACCTTCAAATGTGGCTTGACCCAACTCACTCCCCCCCCCAAACCTCCCCCCACCTTCCTCACTTTTTTTTTAAGCAGCTCAATTTGGATGCTGGCCAGAAGTTCCCATTCTTAAAGTATATAAAACCATAATGACGCAGATATAATAATGCTCCAGAAAAAAATGTGGTTGCCGAAGTTGACTTTGTGAAAAAAGAGATCAAATGGGGAAGTAGGGTTTTTTTTTTCTTTTCTTCTCCTCCTCAGGCTTATCGACTGAGGGCTTTAATCGACTGCAAGCCTTTGTAGACGAAGAAGGGCTTTTGTAGTTTTTCTTCGTTTTTTTCTGGCGAGATATCAACAAACTGTGGGAAAAAAAAAGACAAGGGACTAATTCAGCTGGCACGGAGCCATGGCGACCAAACCAACACAGAACTGAGTTTGGTTGCGTTCGGTTCTTCCTGGCAGGAGAGCAGAGGTAAGAGGTATGCAGACCTCAGGGGAAGGGTGAACACCTTGCGTATCAAAAACATGACCTCTGCTGAGGGGAGAGACGTAGCTGGCGGAGCTCGTTAAAACCAGCCGCTGGAATGTGGAGCCTGGCCGGACAGACGGGTGGCAGGTCTCACGGGGCGATCTCAAAACCTACCTGGCCTCAAAACCCTCCTGGTCTCAAAACCTACCTGGTCTCAAAACCTTCCTGGTCTCAAAACCCTCCTGGTCTAAAACCCTCCCAAAACCCTCCTCATCTCAAAACCCTCCTGGTCTCAAAACCCTCCTGGTCTAAAACCCTCCTGGTCTAAAACCCAGGTCCTTTACCCACACCTGACTGTCCTGCCCTGACCCTCACATCCCAAAACATATCAATACAAAAAGTGTAAAATACAAAAATATAAAATGTCTTTTTTTCTTAAATCAACAGCCGTTTTTTCTTCAACAACTGTATGTATTATCTGGGTCTCTTCTTGTCTTTTCCAGGCTTGGCCCGGGGAAAAGGAAAGCTGTGTTCGTTTCTTATTGGCTCTGGGCGGGGAACAGGATTATCAGGCTTTTGGGTTTTCTGTGGGGTGGCAGAAACCTCTATACAAGGTCATCTTGTTGGAGGTGTGTGTGTGTGTGTGTGTGTGTGTGTGTGTGTGTGTGTGTGTGTGTGTGTGTGTGTCTCTTGTGCACTTGTCCATTTTTGAAGTGGGGGTGTGAGTTCACGTGTGTTTGTGTGTCTGTCTTTGTATGTGTGCGTGAGCCTGTGCAAGCTGCCGCATGTGTGTGGGTCCGCTTTTGGAAGCGTGTGTGTGTGTGTGTTTGCATGCAAGTGAAGGGGGATTTGCCCTGCCTGCCTGGGGGGGGTCCAGGGGGTCTGTCTACAATGAGTGAAGTCATCTGTCATGAGATAGGATGTGTTTGTGTGTGTATGTGTGTGTGGGGGGGGGGGGGGGGGGGGGGGGAGGTGGGCTGAGGGCAGAGCACAGCAGTCTGGTTTGGAGGAGGGCGTGCGAGGTAAACTGGCACCCCCAAACAGGGAGAGAGAGAGAGAGAGAGAGAGAGAGAGAGAGAGAGAGAGAGAGAGAGAGAGAGAGAGAGAGAGAGAGAGAGAGAGAGAGAGAGAGAGAGAGAGAGAGAGAAGAGAGAGAGAGAGAGAGAGAGAGATTCTGCTTATCAGGGGTAAAACTAAATGAATAATGAAAGACCCCTTTGAGAATCCACTCCAGGGCTCTTCAGAAATCGCATCCCAGGACGAACTCGAGGCAGGAGTGGGCAGTGCCGTGCGTTCGATACCCAACGGGCCTCTCTCTCTGGGTGTCCCTTTTCTGATGCCGGACCAGAAGGGAGCCGCCCCCCCGTTGTGATTCAGACGGGGCAGAATGCTCTGGCCCAGCGCCAGATGTTTAGGATATTCTGGCGCTCTGCGGTGGAAATATGAGGGGGATCCAGGCGAGGCTCTCATGGCTTTGAGAAAAGAAATAGACAATGCTTAACATTGAGATGTTATTAAATGTCACAAACGCTTGCACAAGGTCGATCTGAGGCGCGCCCCCAACTGCCTGGACAGTGGTCTGTCTGTCTGTCTGTCTGTCTGTCTGTCTGGCTGGCTGTCTGTCTGTCTGTCTGTACCTCGCTCTCTGCAAACATAGCAGGGGAGCTAATTCACTTACCGCGTCCCATTGTGAAATGTTTCGGGACATTTTCGACCGTTTCCTGGGCAATTTGATCATAATGCCGTGAAATATCTTAAGGTATCTTTACTTTACGGGGGCATTTAAAAGCCCCGGTAAGCCCAATTACCAGGGCTGTACCAAAAACTGCCAGAGCTGCTATTAATTTCCGACCCTGACGCATCGTAGTGGAGCTGCCGAATGTCACTTCAATAAGCGATGTTTCAGAGGGCTGCTTCATTATTTCCACGGGAGGGAGTGTATTTTCCAAAAGAAAGTGTAATTGGCTGTTCAAAGGAATCGATAGCACATTTCTACAATTACACTATCACTAAGGTCAGAAAACCAATGTGTATGAGCACACGCACGCATGCATGCACTCAGGAACGCACGCACGCACGCACACACACCGAATCTATTAATACGAAACTATGGCCATCTGAAAGGGATTACTCTTCCTCTCGCAGTTCACCCGGAGCCATCGTCTTCGCACAATTACCACTTGCATCTTCCTTCCTCGCCTCGCGTGTTTGTTTGTTTCCAATGCGCTTCGATCAGCACTGACGCATCGACGACAACCACAACAACAAGTTGTTTAGTTCTCTGGAAAAGAAACGCAATTACCTCAAAGACATGAGGTCATTTCAATCTCCAGAGCGCGTCACATGACCCGCGTCCCAGGAGTCTGCGCGTGGCGCCGCGTTCGCCTCACAAGACGCAAAACTAAACGAATCTCAAGACCAACGGCCGGTGGCGAGGCTTTTCCCGAGCCCCGTGTCGTTCCGTGTCGTTCCGTGTCGTTCCGTGTGGGCTGACGCGGGTACGAAACCTTTAGATTAAGGTTTTCTTCTGACTCCGGGCAGTGCAATCCATCCCCGAGCGCCTCCTGAACACTAGATACAAGATTCAAAATTCAAAGTGTTTATTGTCATGTACAGCAGGGAAAACAAGTTTCTCTGTGCATGAAATTCTTTCATTGCTGTCTTAACTGGGTTGTATATAAAAGAGACAAATACGTACAATACAAAACATCTCCTAATTGACTCCCTAACATGGAACATTTCTCAAAACACACGGACGGTCTCAGTGATTTCCAGACTTGTGGAACTTGGACGCATGCTCGGTGAAAACCTTAATGCTGCTTTAATCAGGTTTACACGTCCAATCACCGCAGACAGCCAGTGTTTCCCCGTGATTTATTAGGGCAAGATGCAGACCCTCACCAGGAATGTAGGCCTGTTCGAGAGAGGGAGAGGTCGGGAGACACACTGAGAGGGACGCAGAGAGTGAACGAGAGAGACTTGTGAGAACAGAGAGAGAGAGAGAGAGCGAGCGAGAGAGAAAGCGAACCGAGAACACGAGAGAGCGAGCGAGAGAGAGAGAGAGAGAGAGAGAGAGAGAGAGAGAGAGAGAGAGAGAGAGAGAGAGAGAGAGAGAGAGAGAGAGAGATGTATTTAGCCTAATTCTGCCAAGAAACTATTCTGTGAACATTGCTAAATATTTACAATAAGCACACATTGCACATTTCTCTTTGTCTTCTTACTGCTCTCCTGTCCACTCTCGCTCACTTTTCAGCTTGGTACAGCGGAGTATTGAGTTAGCTCCAGTGTCTTGTTCATGACGACATCATTGGCTTGTAAGCTGCTGGGAGTTAGGCTATAAGAGAGACTGAACCACTTCATCCATAGAGCCATGTTGTGTAAACACAGATACATGTATCTCTGGTGGAGACACGTTCACCAGTTTGGCAGGTCAGTAATCTCTGTCTGCATGTCTGTCTGTGTGTATGTCTGTGTGTATGTCAGTGTGTGTGTGTGTGTGTGTGTGTGTGTGTGTGTGTCTGTGTGTGTGTGTGTGTATGTCTGTGTGTGTATGTCTGTGTGTATGTCAGTGTGTGTGTGTGTGTGTGTGTGTGTGTGTGTGTGTGTGTGTGTGTGTGTGTGTGTGTGTGTGTGTGTGTATGTCTGTGTGTATGTCAGTGTGTGCGTGTGTGCATGTGTGTGTGTGTGTGTGTCTGTGTGTGTGTGTGTCAGGATGTGGGCACACACACAATGCATGAGCACCCAGACAGAAATAGCCACAAAGACGGGAAACAAGCATGCAATCAAGTATAGACAGGTTGTGTTTTTGTGCAACTTGGACCTATTCAATCTTGATTCAAAGACACAAGGAAACATGTTTTGCTCGGCTTTTATGGAAGACGTGCGAGGTCAGGCGATTAAAAATCAAAAACAAAACGCGGCGTGGATTCTTTTCCTCCAAACAGCACAACACTCTCAAGTAAAGTGTTACTGATGAAAACGTCCCACAATGCATTGCACCACATATGACAGATCTCAGCAGCCGTGTAACCAAGACAGTCGGACCGGTCTCCAGACCCCATTTTGGATCTGTGTCTAATGACCCAGATCTGTGTGTGTGTGTGTGTGTGTGTGTGTGTGTGTGTGTGTGTGTGTGTGTGTGTGTGTGTGTGTGTGTGTGTGTGTGTGCATGGGTGTGTGTGTGAGTGCATGGGTGTGTGTGTGTGCGAGGTGTCGCGGATCACTGGCGTTCTGTCAGTGATTAAGTGACTCATCTACCCCTAGTAAACAAACTTAGCCGAGTGCCTCTAATCCATCAAAACACGCGCCTCCGCCCCCCGCCCCTCCTGCTCCTCCCCCCTCCCCCTCCCCCGTGCTTATCGGGCCCGTGGAGGTAATCTATCACACCTGTATGAGGATGGAAGCGGAGCGGTTCCCTAGGAATTCCCCCGCCCCCCCCCCCCGTAAACAAACATTCTGTCAGCGTAGCAGCGCGTGGAAAGTGGACGACCCGATCTGTCACTATCTTATGCTTTTTATTTCTAAAGGGGGGGGGGGGGGGTGATGGGGGCGGAGATATGGGCCGGGGGCGGGGGGTAGGGAGTAGGAACGCGTTCATTTCTATTTGTGTTTAGCTACTGGGAACTGGAAAGAACAACTAAATAAAAAATGAATCCTCCCTTTTCCTCATTGATTTGTGTGCGTGTGCGTGTGTGTGTGTTTGTTGGGGGGGGGGGGGGGGGGGGAGGTTCTTGTTCCACTGATCCTCCTCCATCTTCCACAAAGAAAACAAAGATGTGGGAAAAACCTGACGCCAATCAGTGACTCGAGAGGCTGCTCTTTTCTCACGTCCTCCAAAACCAAAGCAGATGAGCACGGTCCCCAGGTAACAGAGTCACATCAGCAACACTGTTCTCCCCAGATATCCCCCTCCACGTCAGACATCTTGTCTTATTTACTGTATTCTGCCGTATATGAGACATGGCGATTCTGCAGAGGAAAAATAAAACATTAAGCAGAAGAAGACACCAGTCTTTTTACAGGGATAGTATCATGACTGGTGGGGTCCGACCTTCAGACAAATGGTACTGGGTTTGATCCCCGACGTCCTCAGCTGCCTAACCTGCAAGATGCCGCTAACTGCTCCTAAATGACATATCATCATTCACCACGACTCTCACTTTGAATAAAAGCATCTGCTAAATTACTAAATAGTACATTGCAAAATGATGCATTAGCGTGTCAATATTTCATGATTTATCAATATTCATATCCTCGAAATAAATATTTGACATTGCTCATCATTCAGTCATTACTTCAATAATGACTTCTTGCACATATCAATCGGACGCACATAAATATGAATATGATATATGTTTGGTTCTCAACCTTTTTTGTACTCCGACCCACAAAACAACATGTGCTAGCGTCTGACAGGTACCAAACACACACACACCACCAAACATACAGACACCGTGCTGTACTGACCAAATATATGTGTGTATATATATATATATATATATATATATACACATAGAAAAACAAATAGCCTAAAATCAATCACAGCTTTAAATTCTACTCGAGCTCCAACTGCATTACTCTGACACCACATGTTCTGCAAGCTGAATAATGAGTGCAGGCGAAGAGCCAGGGCCGATGCATCCTCACGTTATTCTTCTTCTTATTATTATCTGGGCCTGGCAAAAAAAACAACAAAACAGCTTTACCTCCTCCATACAGAGCGGCTGCCAATACTATTGAGCAGTGGTTAGCTGCTACCTGCTAGACTTATCAGTGGTTAGCTGCTACCTGCTAGACTTAGCGGTGGTTAGCTGCTACCTGCTAGGCTTAGCGGTGGTTAGCTGCTACCTGCTAGGCTTAGCGGTGGTTAGCTGCTACCTGCTAGGCTTAGCGGTGGTTAGCTGCTACCTGCTAGGCTTAGCGGTGGTAAGCTGCTACCTGCTAGGCTTAGCGGTGGTTAGCTGCTACCTGCTGTGCTTAGCGGTGGTTAGCTGCTACCTGCTAGGCTTAGCGGTGGTAAGCTGCTACCTGCTAGGCTTAGCGGTGGTTAGCTGCTACCTGCTAGGCTTAGCGGTGGTTAGCTGCTACCTGCTAGGCTTAGCGGTGGTTAGCTGCTACCTGCTAGACTTATCAGTGGTTAGCTGCTACCTGCTAGGCTTAGCGGTGGTTAGCTGCTACCTTCTAGGCTTAGCGGTGGTAAGCTGCTACCTGCTAGGCTTAGTGGTGGTTAGCTGCTACCTGCTAGGCTTAGCGGTGGTTAGCTGCTACCTGCTAGACTTATCAGTGGTTAGCTGCCACCTGCTAGGCTTTGCAGTGGTTAGCTGCTACCTGCTAGGCTTAGCGGTGGTTAGCTGCTACCTGCTAGGCTTAGCGGTGGTTAGCTGCTACCTGCTAGACTTATCAGTGGTTAGCTGCTACCTGCTAGGCTTTGCAGTGGTTAGCTGCTACCTGCTAGGCTTAGCGGTGGTAAGCTGCTACCTGCTAGGCTTAGCGGTGGTTAGCTGCTACCTGCTAGGCTTAGCGGTGGTTAGCTGCTACCTGCTAGACTTATCAGTGGTTAGCTGCTACCTGCTAGGCTTTGCAGTGGTTAGCTGCTACCTGCTAGGCTTAGCGGTGGTTAGCTGCCACCTGCTAGACTTATCGGTGGTTAGCTGCTACCTGCTAGGCTTAGCGGTGGTAAGCTGCTACCTGCTAGGCTTAGCGGTGGTTAGCTGCTACCTGCTAGGCTTAGCGGTGGTAAGCTGCTACCTGCTAGGCTTAGCGGTGGTTAGCTGCTACCTGCTAGGCTTAGCGGTGGTAAGCTGCTACCTGCTAGGCTTAGCGGTGGTTAGCTGCTACCTGCTAGGCTTAGCGGTGGTTAGCTGCTACCTGCTAGACTTATCAGTGGTTAGCTGCTACCTGCTAGGCTTAGCGGTGGTAAGCTGCTACCTGCTAGGCTTAGCGGTGGTTAGCTGCTACCTGCTAGGCTTAGCGGTGGTAAGCTGCTACCTGCTAGGCTTAGCGGTGGTTAGCTGCTACCTTCTAGGCTTAGCGGTGGTTAGCTGCTACCTGCTAGACTTATCAGTGGTTAGCTGCTACCTGCTAGGCTTAGCGGTGGTTAGCTGCTACCTGCTAGGCTTAGCGGTGGTAAGCTGCTACCTGCTAGGCTTAGCGGTGGTTAGCTGCTACCTGCTAGGCTTAGCGGTGGTTAGCTGCTACCTGCTAGGCTTAGCGGTGGTAAGCTGCTACCTGCTAGGCTTAGCGGTGGTAAGCTGCTACCTGCTAGGCTTAGCGGTGGTTAGCTGCTACCTGCTAGGCTTAGCGGTGGTTAGCTGCTACCTGCTAGGCTTAGCGGTGATAAGCTGCTACCTGCTAGGCTTAGCGGTGGTTAGCTGCTACCTGCTAGGCTTAGCGGTGGTTAGCTGCTACCTGCTAGGCTTAGCGGTGGTTAGCTGCTACCTGCTAGGCTTTCCTTTCTGCCATAAGCGATCACCTGGAGGGCCCCCACAGCTTCTGCTCAGCTCCATTCGTCCTCCACAGTTCATGTTTATTATTTCTTATGCAGTTCTATTTCGCCGTTTGTATTTTCGCTTTAACTATTTTATTGCAACGATATGATGATGTTTGCACTTTAAGTTTCATGTCTATACGGTGGGTATATTTCCCGTCTTTAGCACAGCAATTTCCTTCTGGATTCATAATAGAATAGAAATACTTTATTGATCCCAAACTGGGAAATTACATAAAAGACGACCGGAGCCTTTACACACAATGGTCAACTTATTATTGTGTTATTTATCTCTCTTTTTAGAAGTCAGAACATGTCTTTTAAACTCGCAAGGTCAATCACATAACAACATATATTATCTGACTGACAATCTGGTAATTCCAAAGTTATAACACCGCATCGCAATGTCATCCGGCCAGTCGACGCGTTCACATCACGCGCAAGCGGCAGCGGTTGTCAGTCTAGTGGAAAACAGGTTACCCAGAAGTCTGCACCACTTCCAACCAGGAGTCAAAGTCCCGGTGGTTCCACTGCTTATTTCTCCAAACGGAGCAAACGCATCAAAGCCGTCTAAACGCTGGCGTGGTGTTGTTGCGCGGGGAGGGGGTGTTGTTGCGCGGGGAGGGGGTGTTGTTGCGTGGGGAGGGGGTGTTGTTGCGTGGGGAGGGGGTGTTGTTGCGTGGGGAGGGGGTGTTGTTGCGTGGGGAGGGGGTGTTGTTGCGTGGGGAGGGGGTGTTGTTGCGTGGGGAGGGGGTGTTGTTGCGTGGGGAGGGGGTGTTGTTGCGTGGGGAGGGGGTGTTGTTGCGCGGGGAGGTCCCCGCATGGGTGAAAAATGCTTTTATCACCCCCTGGCCTCTCCCTGGGTGTAGCTGTTAGAAGAACAGCTACATATGTAGGCAGGGAAGTGAGGGGAAAACAAGCATTTGGGGGGATACAGCTGCTGGACTTTGACTGCACGCTGTGGTACACTTGAGGTTCCCAAAGATTCAGCGGAGCCAGAAGTCAGCGTTGAGGGCAAAGGAAAGGGAAAGGAAACCGTCGCACTTAGCGGGCGTCTCTTTTACCCAAGGTGACTTTCAGGTGAGCAGGTAAATGTTATGCTTGGGTATTTTTTTTTTGTAATGATCTTGATGTGTCAGGTCTGAGTGAGCCGCTGGTCACAGAAACAACACATATAAACTGTGATGCAGAGCAGCATTCTTTCTCATCAGCAGTTCAAGGGGGTCACACCAAGGTCATCCAGACCGTGCAGAATGCAACGTCGCATATCTCAAATTCCCAGCTGGATTGGACCGGATGGTGTGATAAAGTTTGGACACAACAGGTGAAATTTGTCTGGAATTCATCAGCTGGGGCAGCATGTGTGTGTGCGTGTGTGTGTGTGTGTGTGCGTGCGTGCATGCATGCGTGTGTGTGTGTGTGCGTGTGTCTGTCTGTCTATGTAAGCATCATTAAAGCGGAAAAATGCAGCCCTACCGTTGGAAAGGAAAACAGTGGCACAGTGTGTTGCCAGTGCAGAACACCGTGCTTTGATATTGGCACCCATATTTTAAGGAGCGAGGTAGACTTGTTGATCTGCAGCCAAGAAAGCTGGGGGGTATGTGCGTGTGTGGGTGTGTGTGTGGGTGGCTGGGTGGGTGGGGGTGGGTGGGGGTGGGTGGGGGTGGGGGTGGGGTCCTTGAGATATCCCACGCTCCTGAGCGGTGACGCTGTGGTGTAGAAGAAGAGCTGATTGTGAAGTGACACTTGGGCCGACTGGTGGTGGGAGACTGAGGCCTCGCTTTCATCGTCTGTTGAGTTTATACTCGAGAGCAGAAATTACAGCAAATGAAGACAACACGGGAAGCAGAGCAGTAGGAAGCTGGAGGAGAAGCACCGGTACTTTGCGGTTGCTATACAACCCTCCCCCCCCCCCAAAAAAAAAAGAATTGCATCATTATAAAAACACAGAAGTACAAAAGCCACGGGCTATTGCCTCCGTCGTTACCTTGACTACAATTTCAAAATAAAGGCGTCTGTCTTTCTCAGAGATTGCCGTGGCTTGAATTCCCAATTCAAAGACGGAAAAGTGCCCCGGTCTTTCTCAGTCATTACCGGAACATGCATTTCAAAATAAAAGCGGGGTCCTCGTGTCAATTTCCGCGGCTGGCGTCATATGCGTCCACGCATCTCCAACCGTGTTCAACACAAGCGGCGTGATGGGAGACGGATGAGTGCCGCGGAGCCGCGCCGCCGCGACAGCTCTCGCCCGTCCTGACGAGACGGCGGCAGGCAGTCCATCCATCACGGCGTCGGCGGATGACGGAGGGAAGTGACAGTCGCGCGGCGTTCTGCCGGGCTGGCCAACTGCCATCACGGTTCGCCGAGGCGAAGCCGCTGAAGCCCAGATAGTCCCAGGTCTCTGGCGCGAGACACTGAACAGCAACCTAACCAGATAGCGCCGCCATTTGTTGTCAGCTAGCGGCCGCGAGAAATTAGGCTAAACGGCAACGCCGCTATCTTCTGCCACGCCGGCGCAGCCTCGTCTATTTTTGTTCTGCGGCCCGATGACAGCCCCCGTTCCGGGGAGGGCGGCGTAATGTAGTTCCTGGAAATGACGATGCTGCTGTGCTGCTGTGCTGCGGGCACAAGCTGCATTCACGCAACTCACTGATCTGCATTGCATACAAACTCTTGTTTCAGCAAAACACAGTTTGAGCGTTTAACCAAATCGTTACACACCAATGCTGTGTCTGGAATGCTGCGCCAACTTTTAACCCTCCCGAAGAAATATATAAATATATACTATATATACGTTTTGAATCATCAGGTAGGGAAATAAAAAAATGGTTTGTGTTTGTGGTTGAGGTCACCTCCTTTAGCCATCGATCTGACGTCTTATCAAACGTGACGGGGGAACGTTGGAAAAACCGTTTGAAACTAAATGAGTGGTAGCTAAACAACCCGGCTAATCTTCCGCCATCTTTTTTCCATTGCTTGATTGGGTTTTTGGTGGGGGGGGGGGGGGGAGGGGGGCCGGGTAGCTCCTTCATACCGGCGGTCAAGTCTCAATCATTTACACTTGAAACGTGTCCAACTGAAAACATTTCCAACCGGCAACAACGTTGTAGCGAGCAAAACTCTCGCTCTCAGTTCGGCTAACGAGACTTTAATTGGGGCCGGGATGAGTTCGGCTTTCCAGCCTGACTCATTGGACTGCTGCACGTGGAGACCTAAAGGACGAGGCGGCCAGGAGAGCAGACTGCGGACGAGGGCCAACAGAGACATGGAGGGAAGAGGGGACGGAGGCCAAATACTTTGGTTTTCCCACCAGCCACGGAGCCAAATAATTCTTTGTTAATGTAACGTTCCTCAATAATGCGAGTGAATACAGATAACAGAGTGCGTACATTCTTAAGTGTGCTGCGGCCCGAGGGGGAATCAAACCTCTAACCCTAGCAGTATGCGTGCCAGGCTCACTGGTTTGAGCCAGACAGGGAGTCGACCCCCTGACCCCTGCCAGTGGTTATACAGCGCTCCCACCAACGCGCTGGAGAGGACCCGTCTGATGAGCAGGGCCCTCAAACTCCTAACCTCACTCCAAGGTGTTAACACTGCCAGGGTTAGGGCATCCCATTCCCAGTCCGGGTCCACTGAGTGGAGTCTGCTCAGCCGAGGACCCCCGCGGGACCCCCGCTCCCCCGGACCACTCACCCAGTAGCTGCACGCCCCTGGTGAGGCCGTAGACGTCGATGAGCGCCCAGACGGGCTCGGAGGCGCGGACCCCGCTGAAGAACAGCATGGGGCTGGAGTTGTTCATGCGGTAGAAGACGCGGCCCTTCTTGTCCACCCAGAAGGAGAGCACGTTGCCCTCGTTGGACAGGTCCTCGGGCAGCGCCTTGGCCCAGAAGCCGCTCTGGGACACCAGGTCCGGGCAGGCGTACTTGGGCAGGCTATCGGGGTTGATCCTGGACGGGTCCTTGGAGGTGAAGCCCAGGCGCAGGGCTCCGCTCCAGCAGGCCTGCTTCTTGGTGATCTGTCGGGCAGGGTCAGAGGTCAGAAGCTCACATTCTGACCCTGGGAACTGAGTTTCCCTGCTTCCCTCTCCCCTCCACTGCAGGCAGGATAAGTCTAGTGATTTAGGCTTTAGGCTCACAGTTCCACCCCCAGCCGAAAAGTACTGGGTTCAATACTGCCATAGGATGCTTCAGAGCTACGCGGCCAACCTGTAGAATCCTTGAGGACGCCCTCACCTTTACCGAAGTGGCTGAAACATATCATACCGCTGCCACTTCTGATTGAAACGTGTGCTAAGAAGCAATCTGCTACTCAATGATGGAATTCTGCTCTCCCATCTCTACCCTGGCATACACATACTATTGCCTCTCCTGTTAACCTAAGGGGCGATGCACTGTATATTGAACACCCTTAGCACTCTTGTCTATACTGACGTCTGCAGCTCATTGCACATCCCAGGGTGAGACGTGAAGCAGATCCATGTCATCCCAATGCATCTATTCCCAATAAACTACTGAATGAAGCACACTGTGGAACCCCCCTTCACTGGACACATCTGTGGAAAACCAACAATACAGATTAGGCTCTCTGGCATTTGTTTGGCCTGCGAAGTAGCTATTCTCGTCCTATTGAGAACCTCTTATTTACATTTGGTTCACTGTGCGAGATAACAGTGTTCCTCACATGGAAATGCTTGTCCTACTGGCTTTCAAGACACAGATTTCCCGATAGTCTTGAGTGGAAACTATAAGCTGCTGTTGCTGCTGCTCTGGCCCACACATGAGCCAGCAGAAATCATTAGAGAATAAGACCACAGGAAGATTTATACGTGAGCACAGGAAGAAAGAAGACAGAAACAGAAAAACAAACATAACGGAGAAAGGAAGAATTGAAGGAAAGCCTGCAGGACAGTGTAGTGCTGGGGGTGCTCGGCTCCCATGCAAAAAGGTTCCTGGTTCGATCCCCAATGTCCACAGCTTAACTTGTGGGCATCCTTGAGCAAGATGGCTAACCCCTACCGGACAACACAGGCCCTGATCAGGCTTAATGACATGCATCCAAAATAATTGCAGACGCTTTTGTCCAAAGCGACTTACAATAAATACATTTGTCAGAAATTGTAATTCCCACTTTGATGAAGGAGGTCTGCTAAAAGACAAAACAGATGAACAGTAAACTGAGAGAATAGAACGGAGAACAGGTCCCGTGACCCGCGATGAGCTTTACCTTCAGACGCACTTGCTCGTACAGAGCGATGGGTCTGTTGCTGAAGGTGATGCCGTTGCAGAAGCTGGCCTGCCTCTTGACCGTCCTCTGGGACACGTCCATGAGGATCTGGGAGCCCTTGGCGCTGGGGTGGAACAGCAGTGGGAAGGAGGAGAGGCCCACGCTGCACTGCTGGATGGGCAGGCAGCGCTTCGGCTTGTGCTGGCACCGCTGGGAGGGAAACGTGCCGCCTAAAGAGTCTGAAGACAAGGAAAAAGAGATTTCCACAATAAAAGCATGACATGCCTTTCTTGGTTGACTTGAATTCCATAATAAAAGCGTCATAGTGTTTTTCAGTCATCATCGCCGTGACTGGAGTTTGTTAATGAACTCCTACTCAGTCGTCATCGGGACTCTCAGGCTGTAAGTTAAGGACAATAGTTGAAGGATTTTGAGAATATTGGTGGAAGTTTGGAAGTTGAAAGCTGCATAGGCCTATGGGGTTATGGGTAGTGGAAATAAAAAAGATTGTAAAACACAGAAAGGAAACAGCAGGGAGAAGTTGAGACTGTTCTGGTTTTAACTCACATACCATGCTGTTTCTAGGGGGTTATCAGTGTGTTTCAACCTGTGGTGAAAGGAGCAAGGGTACCGCAAGTGGAATGTGGGAATCTATTCTTGAAACATCCAAATGTACAATAATAGAACACATGTATGTAAATAATTCAAATTAAATATATTATTACTCTTGTTCCGTGAATAGATAAGTATTTCAAAAAATAGAGTTGCTTTGTGCATTCCATCAGATTTCCATTCCACGGTAATGTTTTCCATTGATGTTTGTATTAATTGGGGTCTGCTAAATAAACACACTGTGAGCATACTGCTGACTTTACCTTTCCACTGTGTCTCACTGGCTGTGGCCTTGCTGCAGTAACCACCGGGTATAAGGGGGGCTGACGCCACTGCTCAGCTACTGCACTGAGGTGGTCCACCAGAGGTCTTGATGACCATTTAATGGTACAAGGTGGGGAACCACCGCTCTATCTTCTCCTCTGATCCTCCCACAACATTGCCAGGCACAAACACTGTGACTCTGAATATATTAGAGGATGGAACCAATCATTCTAATGGAGGTTTATAAGAGAAATATCAAACGGCTAGAAAGACACGAGAACGAAAGGGAGAACAAAAATAAAACAATAAGGATCTTAATAACAGCAAACTAAATCTAGCAGCATAGGGCTGGCTTAGACAGTTGGTGTATTATGTGCATGACGCTTGCTATGAGTAGACTATACAACTTTGAGAAAGCACAGATATTTTATATGTCATTAAATGCTGTGAAATAGGAATTGAATGATCTTAACCAGACAGTGATTTTAAGAACTTCCTCTGTTGGTGTGCATGATTGATAACCAAATTCACATTTCACATTTGATTATCAATCTTTAGAAATTACAACAGACTGCAGACAGAAACAGCATGTTATGGCTGACGTTATAATTCATGCCATGTTGATATGAGGTGTTATGGCTGTAGCTTACATAAGCTTATTCAGCTTACTCACAAATGTGTTTTTTTTCCCATGATGATATGATATACAAAGCTACCAAAATTAGGTTTCAGGAAACTATTCCTTGAGCTGTGGAAAATTCAAAACACACGTCACCATTTTCTGTTTTCTCCAACACCTTTGATAAATAAGTATGACTCATGGAAAAAATGTCCAGCTAACTTTTTCTTTAATATATTTTCACATGTGGATAGGTTATATTTAGTTTTTGGAACAGATAATCCCGGTCAGAGTAATAAAAAAAGTTTAGTGGACTTCATTCTTTCCGAGAACTTGAGATGTCTAATCCAACATGGAATTGACTACTAGGTCACATTACATATGCATACATCTTTGGCTTTCTGCTAATGTGACGCTTACCTAAAAGTGTATTAGCGTTATGCTAATGTGTCACAGACACACACAAGTCCCCACATGCCCAGAGCTGAATCACATCCTAACCGTGGAAAACAAACCTGTTCTCCCACAGTGCCGAGTGGACACTGTTGTGTCAAAGGCTTGTTTCAGGTGCACTGAAACCTTCACATCGTCACACATCTCAATGCGTTTCTCACCACGTTGGACACCACAATTACGCCTATTACTGTGCGCCTGTACGCCTATTCTATCCTCTTCTATTATATCTATATCTACACAGCCATACACATCGTAACGTCCAGCTATACCAGGCTCGTTCCCCCTTGTTGTTTTTGAAATTGTTGAGTTGTACGAGCACAGGGCAGCCCAACAATGAACAGCAGCATCTTGCCAGAAGATGTCCATATATGCGCGCTCCCCCTCTCTCTTCCTCTCTCCCTCTGTCTCTCTCTGTCTGTCTCTCTCTATGTCTCTGTCTCTGTCTCTCCCTCCCCCTCTCCCCCCCCTCTCTCTCTCTCTCTGGCTATTTCTGTCCCAATTGTCGTTTGTCCTTGGAAGGTCAAGAGCTCCCCAGCCTCTCCCGGGAGACAGATCAATTAAGGCTCTCCTGTGGTGACGTGATTGGTCACCTCTGGTCACCTGACCCTTCAAACCCCTTTGTGTTGGTTCAGGGCAGTGGTTTGCAGAGTTTAGGCACAGATGTTCGTGTAGCAACAAAATGCTCATACCAACCATAAAAACATTTTTGAAATCATTATGTTTGTGTTAGGATTGCTATATGTCAATGTTATACCTTTCTTTTATGTCTTTTACATGTACATTATATTACTTTTTTTCTTTACTTAGTGAAAACTTTTGGTTTTGTTCTGGTGTTTTTGTCAACACCAGTACAGCTCTGTGCCCCGCTATGATGCACAGTGAAGTTGAACGAAGCTCGATGGAAAACAAAGGTCCTTAATAATGAAGTGATCAAGCACCCTCTGTGCATATGTCACGCATGACGCAATGACGCTGACAAGTCCCGTCTACGAGAGAACAGTGAGGCAGTGTATTAGGCTATGGTATTAGGCTACTGTTCTCTCAAAACGAGACGGACGGCTACTGTAGTGGAAGAGGTATCAGATGACTACAGATGTTTTTTAGAACTTCAAAACTTGGTTTTAATACAAGTCGATGCCAATCGCAATTTGACGCTATATGGTTGAGGAAATTGGTGCATAAAATACACATAGGCCTATTTGGCACGTCTCGACACAAATAGACGTGCAGGTTCAGGGAAAATAAAAATCACACCCTACAATTATTTTGGCCCTCGTCCATTGAAATAGTGCATAAAAAAGAGAAAAGTCTAGCCCTGGATACGGAGTTACTTGACAACGTGTTGTGACGTCATTGTCAGTAGACGCACGGGAGTGTGATGGTTATGCGCGTTCGTGCGTGTGTTGCAAGTTAACGCGCACCAATGACCAAAAGTTACCTTTAAGGCTTTAAGGCCTTTTAAGAGTTCTTATTTATCCATCTATATAGTCTATGCATGTTCATCTGTATCTATCCATCGATCTGTCTATCTATCCATCTATCTATTTATACACGCACTCTATTATTTAGGTAACTGCCTAACACACCTCGTTTGTTGTGTAGTTGGTAGGACTAGGCCTACTGTAGAAAAGGTCAAGAATGAAGACAATCCGAACACAATGTTGAATAGGCCTACCGCAGAAAGTAGCCTCATTTCGAGAACGCCACGCCAATCAAGCATAATTTGCTTTCGAGGACTTTTATCAAGACCACGTGCAACTCCGCGAATCAGTTGTAAAGCGAGACGAAAACTACGACGCGCACTCCATTATAAATCATTATCAAGTTCTAACATTTGCAATTCATAATATGCAGTTAGACATCCCACACAACGATCTCGTAGGATTCCTGTGACCAAAAACACACAATAAAGACAGCTGTGTTACGTCAGCAGCAGCCTACACACCCCGGGCCACCAGCCCGTCACTGCGTTAACGCGTGTGTCCATTCATTGGCATCAACTTTGAGCAAAGTAGCCGGGAATGAAACCAGGGATGCACAGACATCTTACCAACTTATTAAGAAAAAAACATATATCGGCTGGTTTTAGACCTATAACTATTATGCCTAATTTAAACAATGCAACTAAATGTGGAAAATAGAATTGACCCAAAGATTTCGAGGAAACTGCTGTCTTATTTCAGCCTACCGTAAAAGGTGTTCCTCGTTATCTGCCCACCCATGGTTGGATATGCAACACGCGGTTTCTCCTCTCACTTCAGCGGCTCCCAAAACGATCTCAAGACACGGCGCGTCTCCGATGTCAACATCATCACTCGTCTCTGGGGCATTCGGCTATTTCCGTTCCATGGATGGAAAAAAATACAAACAAAAACCATCCAAAAACAATAACAACCGTGGCGAATCGCGTGACTGCCGCGGCGGGTTATAAACGTCCGCCGACTCCTCGACGACGTCGGGCGGCGGTCTGCAGAAACGCGGACACGCAGCGTGCGACTCGTCGTCCACGGCACCGCCGAGCACCGCACGATTCAATTGAACTCATCATAAAAGGTAGTCGTGTGGGTGGGGCGTCGGGGACTCGAGACAGAGGTGGCGGTTGGTGGTGGAGGTGGTGGTTGGTGGTGGAGGTGGTGCTGGTGGTGGTGGTGGGGGGCTACGTCTTGGTGAGGCTCTTTTTGCGTCGCGTCGCCGGAGAGGCTCAGGTGTTTTGCGCGGAACAGACGTGGGTGGGTCCTTCGCTTTCTGTGGTGGAAATAAATAAAGAAACTGGATTTAGTTCTTCGCTCCCCCGGTGCCCACTCGTCTCCCTCTAAACAAGTTTCGTCAACACATTCTAGCTGTCGATACATCGCTGTCCGGAAAGCAGCATTTGATTAGACTTTATTCACGGTTGCACTCAACCATGCACGGATAACTCGTAGTGGTGACTAGAAGTTGGGTCACGACATCCAGGAGTTGGCTCTTCGTGACCACTTGTGCTGCACATTAGTTGAAATCAAGGCTCCACCATTACGCTTAACATTTGTAAGCATTGGTTACTAAAATAGTCAGAGAACACAACTTATTTAATGAAATGTAATTTAATTATGTAATCATATTTTTTATGTAAATGCATCAAACAAGAGATGGAAACGGTGGACAATTGTGAGGTACCTTTTGTGAATAATATCCGATATATAGTATTAGGGCCTACATCGACTCTAAAGTGTGCCACTAACCGACAGCTGGTCCCGGGTACAGGCAACCGTCTCCCTAAGAAGTTTACACAATCCCCCCGGCAGCCAGGGGCTGTAGTATAATGTATTGGGCTTGGCAACGCAACGCCATTCTCATGCTGTTTATATAGAGCTCTCCCAGTTTGTATAGATTAGCACCAGCAGCTGGTAAACTTTCTTGGGATGAACGCGTGATATTTCATTTTCTATTTGTTACAATGCACTGTCGCTGCGGCGCGTCGTCTCGGTTCGTCTTTACGTAGCCTACAGTGCGTGTCTTTAAGGGGGAACATCGCGTCTGTGCGTCTGTGCTGTTGGCGCGGTGTCTGAAGCCGCTGCTGAGCGCCCTGTACTTTGTGCTCCTCCACCACGATCAGCTATTCAGGTCAGATATGACATTCCGTATAAAAAGATAAAGCATATGTCAGCAGCTGACGATGACAAATTAATAGGGTGCCTAAGTTAAAATTATCTAAAGAAAAAAGTTAACATTATAACTAGGTCAAAAACTTTGCATGTTGTCAAATTCCGCCAGATCATTCTGTAAAAATCCACAAACTATGACCAAAACATATTCAATGTGTGTGTGTGTGTGTGTGTGTGTGTGTGTGTGTGTGTGTGTGTGTGTGTGTGCGTGCGTGCGTGCGCGTGCGTGCGTGCGTGTGTGTGATGGTGATTCTAAAAGCGGTAGCCTATACACAAGTAAACATGATGTCACTGTCAACCAAACCCATCCTCCATGTTGTCCCCACCAACAACTACAGCTGTCAGAATGAGCATCATTTAGCAGAGGCTGCCTGTTCCTTAGCTAGGTGGGGGTCAGCGTCCCCTCCCCTCCACCAGACACGGACCAGCAGACCGATGCCGCCACCACGGGCTGTGTGGGCATCGAACCCGCGGACACGACATGTTTCAATTTAAATGTATTCAGAGGAAACTCCTTGAGATGAAGCATCTCGTTTGGGAACCTCACAACAACAAAAAAACATACATCACAAACATACAGACTAGAGTGCGGATCGGGCTGGAATTTTCTGTCCGAGCCCGGCCCGCGTCCGACAGAACAGTAACCGAACCCGAGCCCGGCCCGACAGGCATTAAGCTTTTTATGTCCACAAACAGCAGAGTGCGACAAGCGCGGGTTAACGCGCGGGTAAATTAAAAATTTCAAATCGCGCAGATGAGACCGAGCCCGACCCAAACCTGAGCATCATTTCTAAATATTTGTCCGAACCCGACCTGACGGTACCCAATGGGCCGGGTCGGGTACCACCCTCTAATGCAGACAGACAAACGCTGTCCTTTTCTCTGTGCCCTGGATCCGGCCACTTCCCACGCATCGTGACACACAAAAGCAAGCATCCAATGTAGATGCTTGGCCCCTCTCTCCTCCCTCCCCCCCTCCCTCCCTCCCTCCCTCCTTCCCTCCCTCCCATTCATCCATCCTGCAGCCTTGGGCTTCGTCTGCCGAAGAACATCCGAGCCAAGACAACAGGGTCATGTGACTGTTGGTCATTGGCTGCTGGTCCCCTGTTGGTCATACTTTGGGCCCACAATGGAGTGAGCAGCCAACATGGGAGCGGATGTGTGACAGTAGAATTAGTCACATGATCCTTGGGACGTGTGGTTGTGTGACAGTAGAATTAGTCACATGATCCTTGGACTGGGGTCAACCGGCGTGGGGTCAATCAACTGGGTGGGTGGGGCCGACAGATTCTCAAGGGTGTGATGGACTTTGAAGGGGTGCGCTGTTTGTTTTGATAAAGATGACTGTTTGCTCCTCCGTAGCAGCGGTTCTCAACCTCTCTTTGGCCCTTTGACCCAGTAGAGTTCTTGAGGATGTCTGAAAGGTTTCAGACGCCGGGGATTGATGCAGAACCTTCCCACTGGCGGGCCGACAGCCCATCCAAAACACAAAAACAAAAAACAAATCGGCATCTTGAAACGTAAGAAATCAATGAATTCTTATCATGACAACACAGGCCCGTGAATACAATTTACATTTACATAGTTACTACTATACATAGTTATCCAAATACAACAGATATTTCGTCCTGATAGACTGAGTGGAACCATCGCGAGTGATTGTGTATTAGATCCACTCTGAGGAACACAGTAGCTCTCTGAGCTCTGTTTAGACCTAATTAAATGTGGCCTCCAACGCTTTGTGCTGCACTTCAGAGTGCGGCTGATAGGAGGCCCATCTCTTTAATTACGAGGGGATTAATGAATTTGGGGACTATTCAGTGACTAATTTAGCATTCATCTATTCTCTGTCTCTGTCTATCATCTATTCATCACAACTCATCCACTATCCTAGAATCCCCGTTTTGCTGCAATACACAAACCGACAGCCCGAGTGCAATCCTGACGGTTGACGCTTTGCGTTGCGTTGCGTTAAGATGACCACTTGTGAGTTCCCATGGTGTCACCCAGAGAGAGCTGTCCCTCTCTCTTCAGGCCGACCCCTCTGCTCCAGGTGACACACGCCCATGACGGATAAACACGGCTGACAAACAGTGGTTTGGCTCTGTGTCTCGGCCGGGGAGCGAACGCCTTCCATGTAGGGTAACCGAGAGCCAGGACCGCCAAGGTAGGATGTAGGTTGTGCTGTCAAAATATTTAGATTGAATGGATTGAATTGCGCCGGCTCCTCATGACTCAGCCAAGGTGAATGCCGAGACGCGGATCATTTTCAGATTTTAGCACCGTTGATGGGCAGAAACAATCATTCTGCCTGGAGAGATCTTTCGTATTTGTACTTTTTTTCCCCCTGACGTTTTCATGCTACAAAAAGAAAGCCTAATCCGTACAACAGGAAGCGATGGTGTCGTTTGTTTAGGACTGTGTTGGATATGAAGAGTAAGAGCTAATCGTTCTAAAACTGAATGATGTTTTGCCACCATCTACAACTGTGACAATGACCTTCAAAACGAGAGCCCTCTACCATCAGATAATTCATGCTTTAAAGTAAATTGAATGTGTGTCTGATTAAAATGTTATCCTTGTCACTTTATTATTCAGGAAAACATGGTTTATTGCAATGGTTTGCAAATTAAACAAAACTAATAACACAAATTTAATCAATAATCAATATTAGACTTTAAGTTGATTTGGATTCAGGGTTGTTGATTCTCGATCGTTTGATTTCTGAGTTCAAGCTGAGTGCGATCCGCTCTGGAAATGTAATGCAAAACACTGCCGATTAGGCACAGAAAATCTATCAGCCAGACATTGATTACACTCAGCAGGAAATAAACAAGATTACATCATTTCCATCGCTCTACAGCAAAACATTTCAGCTGTAAACGGTAAGCCCTACTTAATCACAAACTGTTCAGCCATTTCAAGTCTGCAGAAAGCTGTTGGACAAGACATTAAACGTAAGATTAACAAAAAATTTCATCAAAAATTCATTAGCCATGCTTCTATAAAAATGATAAAAACCAACACATCTTGAAAATGGCTAGGCCTATATCTTTGTGCAATTTACAGTAAAAAGAAATAATCTTGTGATGTTACACAATACGCACAGATGGCAGTTCCACAGATGCAGCATCCACAAATACCACTGTGTTTTTTATTTCTACATTGATTGATGGATTAGTCGCGTTTGTATCTGACCTCAAAAAAACGTTACGTGTGCTGGATCTCCGAGGGGGGGGAGAGGGAGGGGGGAACAAAAAAAAAAAAAAAAAAAAGATTCACCAAGGGCCTTGTTGGCAGAGATGGAGCACCTCAGTGACAGCCTCCTCCACCCTCCTGTACCACATCCCCACCCCCTGAACCACATCCCCACCCCCCTGCACCACATCCCCCCGACCGCCGTTCACCCAGGGCGCGCCACGCCGGGCTCAGCGGCACGCCTCAGCGACGGCACCAGAGGTCAGTCTCAGTGGACAGCCGGGAGGAGATGGGACAGATTGGGGGAAGGAGGAATGGTGGGAAGACAAATTGTGAAAGGCACAGAGTAATTCATCAGTCGGAGGCAGGGAATGGGGGGGGGTGGTGGTGGTGCTGGAGGGGCAGTCCCGATGGTACAAACGAAGAGCAGGGGTTCCCAAACTTTCCTGGCGCGGTGACCCACTATGTGGGGGTGCGTGTGCTCCTGAGGACCCACGCAATATTTAACGCCATAATATAAAGCAAGTCAAGGTCAAGACGTGAGCCGATCCGCTGGACTCTGGTCCAGCCGCTTTCTCTGGTGCTTTATTCCTCCTTTTCAGCCTTTGATTGAAACAGACAAGGCGTACATTTTTTAAACAAATGTTGGCTGAGGCCGTTAGAGAATGTCGACTCTAACGGGGTGATTAGGTTTAACATCTGTTGCCCTCAACAGGACTTTATTGATAGTAAGACCGCAGTGGAATTAGTTTAAAGTCATACGGTTGTTCTCTGCATGAATTCTTAAACACTAGGCTTGAAAAAAAAAGAACATAAAATTGTAACAGAATTCCCCACATCGCTTGGGCTGCAGAGAACAAGGAAACCAGAAGGATCTGTGATGACATGAAGCAAAGCAACGCCGCTCACTGTGTCGGCAGTAACGCAACACTGCAACAACATGCACCAACGCAGTCCCTGTCCTTCTGACGGGGCTTATATCTGTGCAGGCTGACGTTCTGCTCTGCACTGCAGACACAGCTGCAGCCTTTCTAAGTGATGAGTGTAGTCCAGCCACCGGTGAGACTGATTTTACCACCGGGGGTGAAGTAATGCGTGGGCATTCTAGCCAGTGGTCAAAACGTCCACTTATGGGTTCTGACCCGCAGTTTGTAAACCACTGCTCACAAGACCGAGGTCGCAGTGGGTTCTGTCAGAAACACAGGAAACGTAAATGGTGGAAGGGTGCGTTTCAAGCACGGCCGCGGACCCGCACCGTGTCAACAGATCCTCCCGGGCCATCGGACTGAAGCAGAAGACATCTGTGAGACGTCTGAAGGTCTGATGTCTGGTGGCCGGGGTGTTGGACGGGCCAAAGGCTCAACCTTCGACCCCCGTAGTCCACGTTCTATCCCTGGTGCACGGCGCCCTGACCCCCCCGCCCAGCTCCCTCGCGACCTGCGTCTCCTTCCCTGTAATCCACTCCAATAAATAAATGTTTTGCTCCGCCAGACGGAGCAAACAGCGACGGCGAAGTAAACAGAGGAACGCTCCGGCCGTGACCTCATCCAGAGCGATCGCTCCTCCGCGC
>JAXIVH010000004.1:15527182-15532182 GCA_036785325.1 Urophycis tenuis | reverse complement strand
TTAATTCCTATTCCTATGAGACTAGAAGATGTCCATAAGCTGGAGGTACATTCTGAATCCGAAGGATTGCTACACTTGACAAGGTTTGGTTCGGCGTCTAATAAAAACCTTCTTTTTGGACAGGATCCTGCTAACTGTCGTCGTTGCCGTGGTAACTGTAAACTCCCATTAGCAGTGGCCAAATTAATCAAAGATATATGACAGGGATTGTATATATAGAGCCAGCATTTCATAGTTATTATTCAGTCAAACCACAGAAGACAAATTAGATTTGTTATACCCGTCTTTGTGTGTTTGTTGTAGAAGCCTACTTCAATTGTGTACGTTTATATATTGGCTTATTGTAGAATGTGAAATAAGTTGGTTGGCTTTCCTAAACCCTGTAGTGCCATGGACAATCAGTCAACTTATATTTGTATTCAATAATTTGGAGTCATTTCACTTTCTAAAATATGTGACTCTGAGTTTTATACGGTAGGTTTATAAATTTATTTGGATTTGGATTTAAAGGGCTGATTGAGGATCACATTATTTCAAAACCTGCATTATAACATATTTTCTTATTGTGCTACATACACCCTTTTGTTCTAAATTACTTTCAGACGAATGAGGACAATATAACCATGGTTCCATCAACTAGGTATTTTTTTAGCTATCAATTTGTTCTGTGGCGAACAGCCAAACAAATACAATTTTACACAAAAGTGATGTGATTCAAACCAAGTTACGGTTGCATGTTTCAGCACAAATATGTAAACATAATGCTCTATAAACAAGTTTTCAACATTATTATAGCAGTAGAACAAAGTAGGCATCTTCCGTCATAAAAGGTTATCTCACTATATATTTCCTTACATTGCTCTCAACTGTGACACCTGTCTTTTAAACTTATGAATTCCAAACCAAAAACATGGATATTACCTTTCAGATGTGATATACAACTAATAAAAATGCCAATCTCTCTTGTGTTTTAAGATCACTGCACCAAACCTACACTTAAAGTGCAAATGTTAGTCATCCCAGAACCTGCTGTTATCTTAGCTATTGTTTATCTTTGATAATACATTTTCTGCCCTCCCTGCATTGAATGTCTAATTTGGATACAGGTAATTGGGCGGATACATTGTGACATCACATCGCCGTGACCCCCACCTCCATTTCAGTAGTATTGGAGCATAGGAATGTTATTAGTTGTAATGGTGTTCTGGTCGTTTGGTCAATTAATCGTGAAATGACTTGTCATTATGGGAAGACATTGTTGTGTTTCAAAATATCACAGCGTTTCTCATGAGAGACGTGGCTGAACAAATTGATTGGCCTAGGTTATGGTGAATTTACGTTTATTTAGAATTTTACGTTACTAACAACTATCTCGATTCATCACAAAATTGTATCGCTATCAAAAAGTCACTGAAACCCCCCATGATGCACTCTGCGCTTGATTTTCCGAAACGTATAAATACTATGTATAATATTAGTAGCAGCAATTGTCATAGCAGTAGTTCATGGTTTTTTCTGATTCTACGATCAATGCTTAATTGCTATTGCTAATTGGATAACAATTTGACATTACACTACTTCTTTAGAATGTCATCTTCTTTGTGGGATCCTTGAGAAAAGCAATTCATTTAAGAGAGGGAGGGGGAGAGACAGAAAGAGAGAGAGAGAGAGAGAGAGAGAGAGAGAGAGAGAGAGAGAGAGAGAGAGAGAGAGTGAGAGAGAGTGAGAGAGAGAGAGAGAGAGAGAGAGAGAGAGAGAGAGAGAGAGAGAGAGAGAGTGAGAGAGCTATAACATAAAAGTATTGATCTTTTTTAGTCCACTGATTATAAGACACTGCAGAGCACAACTGAGCCTTTAAAGACTGATAATAAACTTCTATAAATGTAACTATAAATGTGTCCTTGTCCCATGTGGGTAACGTGAAGAAGACCCTCCCTTAAGGTGACAGCGTCCGCGTGGAACAAGACGAAGTACGCACACAAACCCCAGTATCGATCTGTCGGCGTGACAAAACGGACACTTTGTCACGCGCCTTGACCTCCCATCACGCTGACAACGCTGGTTGAAGGCCATCTTGGATCTCGCTGACAGCTGGGGGCTGCTGAGCCAAGCGGCTGACACATCTGTCTTTACATCTGCGTCATAACGTAATTACACCCGCTGTGAATACCAACCATGGAAGAATCTCAAAAGTTTCTTTGAACCATAATGCCATGATTACGCCTGTTGTTCTTTTTAATGTTTCAACAATTCATGCCGCTGTTGACTTCAGTGACTTCACATTTCTTTAGTTACATTTTCCATTGTTATGATTATTAGGGGTTATAATTCCATTCTGCGTGACAATGTAGGGAACGTCTCCTCCACATTTCCATGCTTGTCCCCCTGATGTTTCGGCTTTTCTAAACAGATGTTTCATCAAATCTATTTACGCTTGGCTGCGCAGGCCCCCGC
Organism: Urophycis tenuis; assembly: GCA_036785325.1. Taxonomy (NCBI): domain Eukaryota; kingdom Metazoa; phylum Chordata; class Actinopteri; order Gadiformes; family Phycidae; genus Urophycis; species Urophycis tenuis. Next base: position 15,529,728 of record JAXIVH010000004.1, on the reverse strand, counting down.
CTTTGTTGCTCAAAGAAGGTTGTGTGTGCGTGTGTGTGGCTGTGTAAGTGCATGTACATTTCTGAGTGTGTGTGTGTGTGTGTGTGTGTATGTGTGTGTGTGTGTGTGTGTGTGTGTGTGTGTGTGTGTGTGTGTGTGTGTGTGTGTGTGTGTGCATGTGTCTGTCTGAGTGTGCACACGTGCACGTGGATGTATGTGTGTGTGCAAGCCAGTGTGTAGGCACGGACGCATTTAGCATCTTACCATGTACATGTATTTTTCTTATATATATATATATATATATATATATATATATATATATATATATATATAGAGAGAGAGAGAGAGAGAGAGAGAGAGAGAGAGAGAGAGAGAGAATATATATATATATTCCCAGAAGACAGAGGCTTGTCAGCAAACTTCAGCTGTTTACACATAAATCCGCCCTCAGTTCAGCTATTATGAACAGAACATTAAATTTGCAACATCCAACTTCAAAGACTTGAAAGCAATTTGTGTGCGGAGCTCCATCACCCAATCCGTGTCCTCTCTTTCAACCTGTTGGCTGTTGTTGGCTGAGCCGCGGCTCACAAAAGGTTTCCATCTACGCAGGGAGGACGCGGTGAGGTCCTGGGGGTCTGCTGAGGACCCTTCAGGGTGGATGGTGTCAGCCCTGAGCCCCCATGGCCAGGCTCTCCTTTGACATTTTTCCGCTGTACAGCAGCGCCGGAGGGAAGACTCTTTGAGCCGGCCAATCGGGTGCCACTTGACCTTCGATTGTGCTGATTCTCTTGAAGCGAGTCCAAGGGCAGAACTCGATGACCTGCGATGGGCCGGGGGCCGGCCACAAAACCGCAAATCCGAAATTCAATGAAACGCAAGTGAGGAAGCTTCGCCAATAAAGGGGAAGCACTGGAGCATACTAAGGGACCACTGACTCCTGTCAGTGTCCGTGCTGCCCTTGGTAGGGGCCAGTGTAGCGGCTAAGTTGTTTCCAACTCCAGAAGGCACTGGGTTCGACCCCCGATGTCCACAGCCTCACCTGTAGACATCCTTCCTGCTCCTTAATGTGCTGTATTTACCGCGGACCACTTAGGATAAAAGCATCTCCTACATCACAAGAATAGAATAGACTAGTAATGACTAGTGCCATAATAATAATGCGTTCACCCTCTCTCGGAAAATCATGGTCCCCTGTCCCTTAATGAGCAGCACCGCGACAAAGATCAACACATATTAGTCCCTCACACACGGACAACACAAGCCCTTATTTGTAAGTGTGTGTAATATATGACATCGCTGACTGCAACCATTTTGCATCACATGAAATGATGGGTTTGCTTAATGATGTGTTAAATTAATTCCAGTTGTCGACGCCAACCGCATTCAGAGGAATATGTAAATATGAGGGCACACATTACGTCTTCCTTTCATTACCGAGGGAACGCAAGTTTTGTCACTTTTGATTGCGCACTTTTGACTTTGTCAGTTGCGGCAGTTAAACGTAGTCATGGGACTTTATGGGGGGGTGGGTGATGCTAAATTTTAAGTGCAGTCGTGTCGTTGTGGCTCCTTGTGTCTCGGCTGTATTCATATTCATGACTGTCTCTGTTGTCAGCACAGCTGTCCTCCACTAACACTGTGAACTGACATCATTCCACTAACACACATCCACACACACACACGCACACACAAACACACGCACACACACACACACACACACATTCTGAACTCACACACACAGACCACACACACACACACACACACACACACGCACACACGCACACACACACACACACACACACACACACACACACACACACACACACGCACACACGCACACACAGTGACAGACAGATCAAAATGAGCACGGCCTCAGCTTCTCTTGTGTCTCGGTGGAACAAGTAAAGGAGCGGCCGTGTTACCCGTGTGCTCCAGCTCTCGCTCCGCTGAAAGCACATTATTACCAGCCAGTCACAACAACGCGACCGGCGAGTAGGAGGCGTGCGAAGGTGTCATCCGCGGTTGTCAAGGAAACACCCTGGAACAGGCTGGCTGCGGCGTCGGACTGAACGCTTCCTCAGACCAAGTCCATCTGTCGCGGCGACTCTCCGCTGCGCGCAGACACCCAGCTAATGCGCCCCGCATGGACAAACACACAGAAAAGTAGCCTTACTAATGCGGATCCCGAGCGAGGTGTGACCATGGCTAATTTTAGACAGAGGAGATGAAAGACGAGGAGAAATGCCAGGAGGAGGAAAGATGTGAGAAAACTGTGTGGAAGTGGAAGAAGAAGAGTTAAAAAAAAAAAGAAGAGTAGAGGAGGAAACAAGGGGGTGACGAGAAGGATGAAGGAAACGAGGAAACAGGAGGAGGAGGGAGGAGAAAATGAGACAGAAATGTCAGCAGGGGGAGATGAAAGAGAAGAGGAGCAAGGGAAGGGAGAGGCAGGGAGAGGAGACGGGGAGATGGTGAAGATGGGGGGGAGGGGTAGGATGAAGGTGAGAAGGATAAACGACACCTCGCGACCACCAATGCTCTGATCTATACCATAAGCACGTTTTCAC
>JAXIVH010000004.1:15511655-15526982 GCA_036785325.1 Urophycis tenuis | reverse complement strand
GGGTTAGAGACTCAGTAGAAAAGAACAACAGAAAAGATTTCCCGAATGGCTTTCATATGGAATCCCGTATTGCTGGTGATGTGGACCCAAATAGTGGCGGAGCCCCGCAACAGGATCTAGTGACAGAATCCGGGACGAACGACCAGTTTCAGACAATCTCCGCGAATCACGAAAGAACACCAAACGCCAAACACGCCGAGCGTCTTTTGACCGAAGAAACTAAGAGCAAACGAAGAAAAAGGACAACGCGAAACGTGGAGAAGAGGCACGCCGAAGTTTTCGAGCGGATACCCGTTGGTGAAGCGACAAGTTTTCTGGAGACGGCGCAGGGAGTGTACAGCTCCAGAGCCGAGTACAGGCGGAGCGGGGAGGACGGCAAGGGGTCCAGCCAGCGGCAGACCGAGCCGTACTTGGACACCTCTACTTTTGCCTTAGCCGGGGACTCCGCGCACAACCAGGCGATGGTGCACTGGTCTGGACACAACAGCAGTGTGAGTTGCGGGTTTGCGGGTCTAAACATGTGGCAGCACTATACACTCCCAACGCATCTCCAATCGGCCAACCAGAGATCCTAATTTAATTTAACTATTATAGTAACTAATAGTTATAATTATACAAATAAAAGCACAATAGGTATCCACAGATACTCCGTGAATACCTAACAATAATGTCTGAACACATTATTTTCACTCATCGTCATCTGGTGTCATTACGCATGGCGCATTGTTCTCCATACGCGCGTGTATTCATTGTGAATACATTGATATTTATCTAAATGTGAAAAGTACCATTTCACCTTGCGACCGCCGAATTGATGCTATGTTACACACGGTTTTATTGTTGTCTTGTATATTTTTGTGATTGCTTGTGAGGAGACAAATGAAAACCCAGACGCATTACGCGACTGTTTATCGAGACCCATAAGTGGGAGGCTTTACTTAAATACCCCGTAGTGCTTTACGTGACACGTTACAAATCATCGCATTTACGACTCGAGCAGCTCTCCGTTTATATAGGCCTACGTTTATAAAAAAAAAAACACAATGTGAATACATAGAGCCTGTTGTGAATAGTAAAAAAAGATGTATTATACAAAATTAATCACCTGTTTAAGCACCCGTGTCTGTCAGCATTCATAATTCAATACGCGACAGCTTCAGGCGTTAAAAACACAGCGTGACCTTTTTCCAAGCCGACGCATGCACGTGTGGCCTCTTAACATTTGACTTTACACATTGTTGATTGCGGTCCTAATTGTCTGCCTGAACAGGCCTATATAATTGCGTCACATTCAATAAAGTGTCACCACCCCCATTGCACTTGATGGCTAATGGCTGCTGCGGCATAATTCGAAGTGAATTTACTTCACCGTCTGTATACACAATCCAATGGATTACTCTCTGAAGTCATTTGACAAACAGACCGTGCTGTCCTGTCTGCAACAAAGGAGGATAGCCTACAGACGCACTGCATATATATATATATATATATATATATATATATATATATATATATATATATATATATATATATATATATATATATACAGTATACAGTATATATATATATATATATATATATATATATATATATATCTCAAGGCTATCCTTCTGTGTAATGTTTGTAGTAGAAAAACCCACCCAAATGAGTTCATTTCCTCGTTGTCCTTTTAATTTTCTGTTCCCCTCAGTTATTCAATTCAATTCTAGTCATTTCTTTTCTATTATCTGCTTCTCTCTTCTATCCTGTTATCGTCTCTCCTATTCCAAAATGTTCTATTCTATTGTGCTGTTTTATTGGCTGATTGATTGGCCAGTGGGTTCACTGTGCTTGTTCTGATGGTGCAGGAATGTCTTGATTGAATTCAATATCTTTTGGTGCAATTCACTCACACATTCAGTCTGGTATCTGGTATCCACCTCCACAGACTTAATCTGCTATATTTTGTAGGTTTGATGCTCCTTGTGCAGTGATGGGATGATGGAAACTTTGATTTACATCGATACCAAACCCAATCAAAAATACAATAGAACATTTGAGAAGAGAAAAGAGAGTGTGAGCCAGCGAGAGCAGGGAGAGTCAGTCACCGAGGCTGCAGTTTGGAGACAAGGAAACAGAAAGACACCTCTAAAGAAAAACACACAGGTCCACCGCCAACCTCGGGCTAAAAACGAGTCACGTTCCCCACCTGGCCGGCCCCCGTCTGGGGAGGAGCAGCTAGCAGGCTCTCAGAGGGGCCGGCCAGGCGTGGACCGATCCGGCGTGCAGCTGACACTGCAGCGTGAGCCCAGCGGTGTTCTGCGTGCTGCAGGACGCAGGGACACGCCGGTTCTCAGGGCCCCCTGCAGAACCACTGAAGCTTCTTCACACCTCCTCCAGGTCCTTCTCCTCAGGGTGTCATGTTGTTCACCTCCTCCAGCTCCTTCTCCTCAGGGTGTCATGTTGTTCACCTCCTCCAGCTCCTTCTCCCAGGGTGTCATGTTGTTCACCTCCTCCAGCTCCTTCTCCTCAGGGTGTCATGTTGTTCACCTCCTCCAGCTCCTTCTCCTCAGGGTGTCATGTTGTTCACGCTCTGCCTGACGCGGCCACAATCCCACGCCTCCCTCACGCTTTTTTTTTTTCCATTTCCCGCCATTGTAGCCATCGGGACCTTCGATGGGCCCCCCGCCCCCCACCACAACCCCACCCACAACCCCCCACCCCACCACCCCATCACCCCGCAACCCCATCACCCTGTCCCCATCCCCTGGGTGGCCGCTCATCCGCATACCTAATCAGACTAAGGCGGTTATTGTTGCACATCGTCTCCCCGTTATAAATAGATGATGAAGGTGGCGCTGGTGGTGGTGGAGGAGGAGGAGGAGGAGGAGGAGGAGGAGGAGGAGGAGGAGGGTGGAGGGGAGGAGACAAGTGGTGCCCGGGGGGACACCTGTGTTTCCAATCGGTTCATTAGATGGAGAGCCGGCGCCGTTTAGCGCGAGCGGGCTGGCGCTAAACGCGAGGCTCTCCGTGATCCATGACATCAGCTGGAGTGAGACCCCAACACCCAGAGGGCCGGCCGCAGATGGGTGGGCGGGGCCCCGGGCGGCCTCACTGTCTGGGGGAGGAGAGGGGGAAGACGCTCCATCGCGCCGCCACGCCGCGCTGTAATTGCGTTCAGGAGTGGATCAGGGAACGAGGCGTTTGAAGGCAAAACTGGAATAACGGTGTGATTGTAGTCAACGGGGGCACAACGTCTCGGCGTCCGACCGGATGGATTCAGGAGGACTCGCTGGGCGCTCTGACTTTGCAAACGGGCGGAGACTTGAAAGCGTCGAATCCGATTGTCTTTAATTAATGGGGTTCTTGTGCGTGACGGTTTAAACCTCCCAGTAGGATGCTTTGCACCAATCACCATCCAGCCGTGTACGGAGAGAGATGATCACTTCTGCTGGGCTCTGTTGTGTGGTATGAGCACGACATGCCAACGTGAAGTCTGAAGTGATATACTGACGTGATATACTGTATTAAATATAGAGATATATCTGTAGAGATATAGACTGTATTAAATATAGAGATATATCTCTATAAAGATAGATAACAGTGGTTATTGGGAAAAAAAATCCCCAAATATCAAGATCACTTGCTTTCTCCTCCCTCCATTTTGTCTCGTTCATGTTCTGGTGTGGTCTCCACCCTGTGTGTATGAATCAACGGGTACTGTATGTGTGTGTGTGTGTGTGTGTGTGTGCATTTGTGTATGGGCGTGTGTCCATGTGTGCATGTGCGTGTGTATGAATCGAGTACAGGTCTCTGTGTGTGTGCGTGCGACCATGTGTGTGCGTGTGTTTGCGTCCACGCGTGTGCGCGCACGCCTGTGTGTGTGCGTTTGTATGAATGAAGGACAGGGCCCTGCTTGTATGTGTGTGCTTGTGTGTTTGTGTGTACATGCATACTCGTGTGGGCGTGTGTGTGCGCCGGTGTCTGTGCGTGTCTGTGCGCAGGTGTGTGTGTGTGTGTGTGTGTGTGTGTGTGTGTGTGTGTGTGTGTGCAGGTGTGTGCTTGTGTGTGTGCGCAGGTGTGTGTGTGTGTGTGTGTAGATGAATCTAGCACAGGTCAAGCCCTAAAGGATCCTTTAAAGGTTACAGCCCCCAGTAGTGTGTTTGCCGGAACGCAGAGAGGATATGCAGTGTGTGGTGCACAACGTGTACTACACAACATGTACTACACAACATGTGCTACACAACATGTACTACACAACATGCACTACACAACATACACTACACAACATGTACTACACAATGAGTACTACACAACGTGTACTACATAACGTGTACTACACAACATGCACTACACAACGTGCACTACACAACGTGCACTACACAACATGTACTACACAACATGTACTACACAACATGTACTACACAACGTGTACTACACAACATGTACCACAGGACAAGTCTCATATTGGAAAGTTACAAATCCACTTACAACCCACACTGCCCTTACAAGGCTGTGCTGAAAACTATTCCCCCCCCCCCCCAATATGAATAATTTCCCCCCCGAATGAAAAGAAGGACTTCCCACTTTTATTTCGTTGTATATTTCACAGGGGAGCCGGTTTGTGAAATAATTCAGCACAATCCTAGTTTTAGCACTGGGAACGGCATGCATGTGTGCCTTTGTCCATGAATCATTTGTGCTGCGGGACTGTGAGGCATTACATCAACGTGGGCTCTGAGCACTTTCTTGGCACTCACAGTCTAGTTTTGCCCCACAAAGTGCATTTTAAGTACAAAATAAATGCCTCCCTTCAGTCGCGCGCTCAAGAACACTCTTCACTTCTCGGGGGTTTCACTGCCTCCTCGCTTCCCTTTTTTTATCACTCTCATTTAGGGCAAGCTCGCGCCACCCTCTCTCTCTCTCTCTCTCTCTCTCTCTTTCTCTCTCTCTCTTTCTGTCTCTCTCTCTTTCTCTCTCTCTCCTCTCTCTCTGCCGCGCTCGCTCACATGCCAATTCAAAGACATATAGTCTCTCTCTCTCTCTCTCTCTCTCACACACACACACGCCACACACACACACACACACACACACACACACACACACACACACGCACAAAGACACTTTTATGTTGTGGAACTTATCAAAGAGATCAAGCAGGCGCACCGTCATATTTGATGTGTTTTGTGATTAATTAGCTAATTAGCGGTGACAACACAATGATATAGGCAGATCATTTGGATTCAACCCGCAAACCATAAGAAAGTGTGGGAGGTCTTTTTGTACATTTTTGGAATTATGCATTTGAGGTCGTTTAAAAATGTTACTTCATTAAAAAATCATGAGGAAGTTAATTGTTGCCTAGTTAGCTTTTAAGCATACAGACATAAAAGACCATATTTGCTCATTGATTCTGCACATGGCCTGAAGAATTTAGTAAATTATGCAAAAACATGTTTAAAGATGAGAAGAAATGTACTCAACTGACAAATGTTAACTTAAACAACGATCTAACTTGAGCGTTTACACAACTTCACTTTTAGGTTTCACGGAAATTAATTTCCCGTTACTAACAGTCACCTCCTCTTGAATAAATCAAATGAAATGGGTCATGATGTATTCAAGTATAGATTCAGCGTACGTATTCCTGGATGCTGATGAGGCAGGCGCCCCCTGCCTTAATGGGGTTGTTGTCATTGCGTGCCCCTCCCTGTGGGTGAGATGGGGGGCAGGGTCTCCAGAAAAAACCCATTGAAAGTCACGGCTGTACACGGACACATTATGTACATCCATGACTTCACGTCCCAGTGGAGCGGGACTAACTTTAGCCGTCTCCACCAACACCCATTATTCCCCACCGCAAGGGTTGTCTAAACAAAAAAAAAAAAATCTAATCAAATGCTTCAGTAGGCTATGTCCTGCAGACACTGTGTGTCAGGAGGACGCAGTGGTCTGTGCTGCTGCCCGACGCCACGGGAAACCCAAACTAATAACAAGACTGACATTTCCTATCCTATTTTGGGTATTGTGCCTTCTACCGCGGACATACGTAGAGATGTAGCATACTGTGATTGGAAATGAAGAACAATTAGTACAGCAAAATATATTGCAGATAACTGATTATGCAAAAGAAATGTTGCTAATGTGAAGCTTTACTGTTGCTAATACTATCTGTCAGTGGTCGATGCTCCTATCATCAAGATATTTGGTGAATTCATAACAGCGGGTGCATGTAGCTGTTGTTATGTGTAATGTTTGTGTGTTCTTTGTACATGCATGCTATCAGATCCTCGCCTGTTTTTGTGAGTTAATAGCAGTGTTGGTGCCGTCTGCTTCATCAGCAACGTTCATTGTGTAAATCTGGCTTTCCCACAAGCCAATGACAAGCCGCTGTTGTGTGTGTGTGTGTGTGTGTGTGTGTGTGTGTGTGTGCGGGTGTGTGTGTGTGTGTGTGTGTGTGCGGGTGTGTGTGTGTGTGTGCGTATGAGAGACTATACGTCTTTGAATTGGCATATGAGCGAGTGCGGCAGACAGTGTTTGTGTGGGCGTGTGTGTGTTTGTGTGAGAAGTGCGTGCGTGTGTGTGTGTATGTGTGTGCGTGCGTGCCTGATTCTTTTCATAGACCGATATGGTATGCACATCGAGGTATACGTCTGAGTTATTAAGGGCCATGCTCATGCAAGCAAACACGTCCAACCCATGTACTTTTTAAGGGGAACAACATGAGTTGTCCGAGCCTTTTTTTCCCCCATGGCGTAGAGAGGGTTGTACCGCCCCCGCCCCCCCCGACACCCACCCACCCAACTCACACATATTGCATGATCCTCACAGCACCCTACACTTCAAACATGCTCCCATGGCTACGCCGCTCCTCCACTTCAAGAGCGGAACATCATTTGAGGCACAGTGATGGCGGTGCCTTCCGCAGGCCGGTGGACGCGCGCCCCGCGGCTACACCGCCGCACAGACGATACACCCACACATGCGCCAATCCAACCCGATAAGCATAGCATATTAGCATAGCATGTTGTATTAGCATAGCATATTAGCGTAGCATATTAGCATAGCATATTAGCGTAGCATGTTGTATTAGCATAGCATATTAGCGTTGCATATTAGCATAGCATATTGTATTAGCATAGCATATTAGCATAGCATATTAGCATAGCATATTGTATTAGCATAGCTGCTTTTACTCACTTGTGTGTCTTGCGGAAACCGCACGCCAGTTGGTGGAACAAAGAGTGATGAGTAACCACCGCCATGACCAGAAAGGGTTCGGTTTTTCAAATTCTTATTCAAGATATTTTGATTTGTCACATGCTTAATTTTACTCATCGGAAACCTGCAAAAAAATTACAATTTGCCGAGCCGTTATTAAGTTCGATTTGGCTAGAATGTGTCAAAAGTTTGGGCTGAAAAGAAACTATTGAACAAAGAATATAATTCAGCAGGGACTATTTACCAATCACTCCCCAGTTGAAGCGTGTTTCTTACCGTTTTATAAAATAGAGCGCTCGTCAAGTCGATTATCTCAGCTGCTGATTTGAAGACACTCATGCATGCCTTCATCTTATCGTGGTTCTCTTACCGCAACCTCCTCCAGTATACCTGCCCCAATGAGAAGCACACTCTCATGTCACGATAGAAACGCTGCTAGCCTGCCCTCTAATCCAGGCCAAATTGGATCATTCTACTTTTCTACTGTTTCAGCTTCTTTATACTTTGCTGCCTGTCACTTAAGATTTATTAAAAATATTAAATAGATTTTTTATCACTTTCAAAGTCCAGATATGGGCTAGCCATTTTAATACCCTGGTATAAAGCAGGGTAATATAATCCAGGCACAGGTCGTCTGGCAGGCCTCTGCGGTGTATCCCAAGGTCTGAGCTGGAAATCTAAAGGACTGTTTTAAACCAGGACTCTCTGCCAGTCTAGCAGAGACGACCAAAACACCAGGCTTTATAGATTTAATTTAATTTCTCGGAAATCATCTTCTTGGCACAGCTTTCATCATGTAAAAATAGATAAGCTACCACTTATATCATCAAATCTATTACTTCTTTTGACACATTTCAATCTTCATTTAACTTTTAATTTGCCATTTATTTTTTCCATTGCTGTTATGGTTTGATTTGTAGGTACCTTTGAATTTATGTTAAAAGGTACTATAGAAGTGAAACGATTGTGATAATTTTTTATTGTGTTGTGGTTTCTGACCAACTTTGCACTTTGATGGCAGTGGATCAGCCAGGGTTCGAGGGGGTATTTAGTGTGAAATAAAACCACTAATGTCAAAACGTGTCAAAAAAGATGGATAACAGCTGCATGGGTCTTAGATTCTACTCACAAGAGCTTCAGTGGTACCTAGAAACCCCCTTTCTCTAGTGGAGGACGGCTCTGGTTGGGTCTCACCCTCCGGTTACAAGTCCGAAGCCCTAACCAGTAGGACGCGGCTGCCCCATTTCAGTGAAGTTGTGAAACAGTGGAAGCTACCACTTTGGAAATTAGCTTCCACTACAAAGAACACTTGTCCAGAGTGGTACCTTCCTATCAGCTGTGCACCCCAACACAAGGGAGTGTGAGGTGGGCAATGTTTGAGAACGGCTGGCCACGCCCCGCACGCTTGGTCTACGGACCCCAATGAGTCTGGTTTCTACGGAACCAAATGAGTCTGGTTCCTATGGAACCCAATGAGTCTGGTTTCTACGGAGCCCAATGAGTCTGGTTCCTATGGAACCCAATGAGTCTGGTTTCTACGGAACCCAATGAGTCTGGTTTCTTGTTTCTTCCAAAACCTTTGCGACTGCTCACACTGCTCAGACTGCATTTTCCTGCACCTCACAGCAGGAAGTTCCCCCACTAAAGACTCACCCTTTAAAGGGTGACGATGCAGACTCCTGAACCGTCGCCCTTACAACCGTCTCCTGGCGCCTGCCACTGTAGGTTAGTGAGCGAGTCGCTCTGGAGGCAGCGTGACTCGCTCACTAACCCTGTAACCTCTGGAAACCGAGCTCATGAAACCCAGAAGGTTTGCCGTGAACCAAACCGTGTGCGTTGGCTTTGTTGTTGCTATGTTTTTAACGTCTGGTGCGTCGGCTCCCTCCGGTGCATTTCATTCACCTCTTCAAGAAGTTCACCATATCATCGTCATGCATCTCATGTTTCTGAAATCAGAGCACTTCATTGGCCGTCCGACAAGGCATTCGATGTGGTTGAAGTGCACGCACTAAACATGAATCAAATAAATACCAGTATTTTGCGTGGAGAGGTTCATATCCTCCTCTGAGCCACTCTGAACGCTGGCCGGCGCACTGTCCCCCCCCCCCCCCCCCCCCACCGCTGGGCCGGCCCCTCCTGAATGTGTCCAGACACGCCACGTCTGTATGTCACAAGGCTTCGGGAGAATGAGCTGTGGTCACGCTGCTCACCGCTCCGGGAACGAGACGCTACGGTGATGGTGGCTCACCGGGGGGGGGGGGGGGGGGGGGGGAGGGGTGCCATGGCGACGGCTTCACACTTGACAGTGAGCACTGAAATGTGTAGAATGTCATGTGATACATCACAGGAACAGGGTTGGGGTGGGAGACAAAGATTGTGGATGATGGACAAATTTAATATTTTTGGGCTTGTAACAGGGATTTGCTAATTCACATTTAGTCATTTAGCATATGGATTATGTATGCCCTGTTGACTCTTAAGTCATTTAGCATAGGGATTGTGTATGTGCTGCTGACTCTTCAGTCATTTAGCAGCTTTTTATTTCGAGTCGTTTCGAGTCATAGACTGAAGGCATTGGGGTTTGAACCCAAAACCTTCAGACTGTGAGTATGCACTCTGACAATCAGAGTGAAATAGCGACATCATTGGCATGTTGTTTTATATAATATCTACTTTATTGCCATATACTGTTCAGCCTCTCATCAAACTTTTTTCTCACCTAATTGTTTGGGAACTAATGACCATGATTTTACAGGACTGTGCCTTTGTACTGTAGAAATTCTGTTGTTAAGATGCATTATAAAGAAACTAGAAAATAAATCAAAATGACACACGCACACAATAGAGATCATGAAGAATTATAGCAAAGTAAAAGTATTTTTTTTTTAAGACAGTAGTAGTAGTAGTATCCACACAGCCGTTATGCTGAATACGTGGATAAGTGATTTTTGAAAACTGAAAACAAACCTGTGATTAGATTTCACTTCTGGAAAACAAATTATATCTCGGTGCCCAAAGCATGACGGAAACAAACCACCTCCCAAAAACACGAGAGAACAATGAGAACAATGAGAGTGTTTTAAAACCCGCCGCCGCTGAAATGATGACAGGACGACAGCGACGGCTGTAATGTCCGTCTGCTATGGCCGCTCCCTGGCAGTATAGCCCCACTGGTTTGCCACCAACAATAAATGGGAAAAAAACAACCCTGTTATATCGAACCAACGGAGCGTTTCCAGATTGGCCAATCAGGACATGCTTTAAATAGCCGTGCGTTTTTTTGTACCCATTCAAAACGTCGTCCCGTTCCCTTAATTTCGCCCCCGGAGATGGACCCAAATTAATTGGCGCGAACCTCTCAGGCGTTAAAGCACAGAGGCAGCGCAACCTGCGAGATTAGCAGCCGGGGGGGGGAAGATGGAGGCAAACACAAGCTATATGGTGAACGGTTAGCGCTGCGCCCCTTCCACCGGGGGGGGGGGGGTCTACGTGATGCACCACACCGCCCCTCCCTCGAGAATGTTTTCCTCTCCCTCGGAAAAAGTTCAAACAATTAGCGAAGTCCACTGATGAGATAAGACTCGCTTGGCCACACGCTACAACGGTTGCATTCTGCGGCGAAGCAGAGTCTCTTTTGAAGGCGCAAATTAAGATCTCTCGCCTTTCAGGGGGCCGCTGTCTGCTTGAGATGCACTTTCATTTCATTTCGCCATATTCGACGACGGCGACGGTGGCGACGGCGACAGAGCCTTTAAAGGCAAATATATGCAAATCCATCGCTGCTATTCCTCTCTCTCCACAGGTGTTGGCTGGTAAAATCATCGTGGCTAATAGATGCATGAATAACATTAATTGTTAATCATGTGAGCGCAAAGACAAAGTGCAGCCCATTATGTCTTTAGTCTGCTTGATTCAGGGCTCATGGGGGGTGGAGGCACAGGTCTTTGTTTGTTTTGAAAGTGGCAGTTTTCCATCAGAACCGGGGATCAAGGGGGGAAAACATTAGATTGGTGAGTGTTGCAGTCCTTCGCTTCCCCAACGCTGTTTCTTTACTTTTTAGTGTTCAGAAACGTCGAGAGTGAGTGGAAGCGGCTCCTGCAGCCTGCAGACAATTTGCATCAACAACGTCGCCAATAAAAGACACCGAATGCAGAACCCTCAACCCAAACTCACACGTTAAAACCACACACACACACACACACGCACACACACACACACACACACACACACACACGCACACACACGCACACGCGCACACACGCACACGCGCACACACGCACACACGCACACACACACACACACACAACAAAACAGCAGCGTAACATCGCGTCGTGATATTTACAGAACCCCAATGTGTTTCCCACGTCGGCTTTCGAAAGTCGTTGCAGCGTCTCCGCCAAAAAACCCCTGTCCCTCGTGGGAACCTTTCCTCGCCTCCTCGTTTCCCCCTTCGCTCCGTCTTCTCTGCTGAGTCACACTAACCCTATTAGCCGTCGCGCCGCCTGTCCCACGGCTCACCGGTGACATATTTCCCCCCATAACCCCGGGAACGGGGATGATTGATAGGGATAGCGTAGCCATTTTAGCGGCAAGCTCGGGCGACAATTAAAGAGATTAATTGATCAAGCGAATCATTTCTTATTTTTATAGTTTTCCTAATTGCCGTTTCTTTATGGCCGCTGGCACCCGTCTGTCCAGGCGGAGGACGGGGGGCTGTGTGTAAAAGTTTGACATCTAATCTAACGTCACGTTTGATGCCCCCTGTCCACAGGCCTGCCGCCTGTGTGTGTGTGTGTGTGTGTGTGTGTGTGTTCGTGTGTGTGTGTGTGTGTGTGTGTGGTGTGTGCGTGTGTGTGTGTGTGTGTGTGTGTGTGTGTGTGTGTGTCTGTGTGTGTGTGTGTGTGTGTGGGTGCGTGTGTGCGTGCCTGCGTGTGTGTGTGCGTGCGTGCGTGCGTGCGTGTGTGTGTGTCTGTGTGTGTGTGTCTGTGTGTGTGTGTGTGTGTGTGTGGGTGTATGTGTGCGTGTGTGCGTGCCTGCGTGTGTGCGTGCGTGTGTGTGTGTGTGTCTGGCCTGGTGGCGGTGCACTGCAGAGTCTGCTGCCAGTCTCTCTGTCTCAGCCACCGCCGTGCTCAACAGGCTCAGGACGTTGTTGTTGTGTTTGTCTGTAGTTGTTGTGACGTTAGTGTCCTCTTGGGCTCAGCATGGAGACAGTGTCCTGCACACTACACACAGACACAAACACACACACTACACACACACACACACACACACACACACACACACACACACACACACACACACACACACACACACACACACACACACATATTTCACAGGACATATCCTGGTGTTGTGGGGGGGGGGGGGGGGGGGCAGGATAGTGTAGTAGTTAAGTTAGTTTACTGCCAGCCAAAAAAGGTGCCGGGTTTGATTCCCAATTCCCTCCACTGGGCATCCTTGAGCAAGCTGCCCTAGGGCCGAGCCTCTGTCTGCTCATTACTGACTGAATTAACTGTAGGTCGCTTTGGATAAAATGGACTGCTAAATAAACTATAAGTAGAAAAATAAAACAGCAGTCGTCCTCTCATTAGTCCCTAAAGGGGCGACAGAGTTTAACCAATCACATCAAAGCTAACTCACTAACTAGCTCTTTACAGGCAAACTGGGCTGCAGGAAGATAGGAAGGTGTGAGCGAAAAAAAAACAGTATTAAAAAAAATAAATGTTATATTCATGAAAAGTTATAAATATACAATTTCTTTTGATGAGTCCTCCTCCTAATTTGGAAATAAGTAGGCAAAATATACACAAGGTCTTACACGCAAGGTCCCAGGAAACTGCTTATTTTTTTTCATCCTAGCTTGTATTTTTCCCGGCGTGTTTTTCCGTGCATTCATGCTAATGCGTGCGTCTCTAAGTGCGCGCGGCCGGCGATGCCAAGCGGGGACGAGTCAGAGTGTAAATGTTCCAGGAGCCGTCGGCCGCCACAATGAAAGGTGTCTCTGATCAGCCATCGAGGTCGAACCGGTGGGTCCCCAGGAAATTAATTTAGATCCCGAAACTGCAGTCTCCCCACCGCTCCCAGAGCCGGGAGGAGCGGGAGGGAGAGACAGACAGACAGAGAGACAGACAGACACAGAGAGACAGACAGAGAGACAGACAGACAGACAGAGAGAGAGACGGAGAGCGAGACAAAAGAGTACAAAGAACAAAAAAATGCGACAAAGTACGAAACGTGGAAGACGAAGTAAGAAAAAAAAAACAAATTAAAAGGACGGATGTGAAATGCAAAGAACGAAAGAAAGAGGGGAGAGGATGAAAGGGAAGAAACGCTTGATGAAGGAAAGAAAGTCAGCAGGAAGGAACAAAGGAAGAGCGAACGAGGGGCAGAGGGAAGGAGCAACCTCGCAGAGTGCCGGGTAATCTCTCGGCAGTAATAGGTCCGTTCCCCGCCTGCCCGCCCAATTAGAGGGAAATAATATTTGAGGTTGCCTGTCGTGATGATGCTTGGCTGGGGACCGTGTGTGAAGCAAGGTGTTGCAGGAACGCCGGACCTGCTGCAGGACCTGCTGCACCGTAATGAGAGGCGCTCTGGAGAGACCTGCCGCAGATCTGAGTCGCTGGAAGAACACAGCAGTGTCCTGTAGACAGGTTCGGTTCGGACACGACTCTCATGGTGTGTGTGTGCGTGCGTGTGTGTGTGTGTGTGTGTGTGCGTGCGTGTGTGTGTCTGTGTGTGTGTGTGTGTGTGTTGTGTGTGTGTGTGTGTGTGTGTGTCTGTGTGTGTGTGTGTGTGTGTGTGTGTGCGTGTGTTTGTGTGTGTGCGTGCGTGCGTGTGTCTGTGTGTGTGCGTGCGTGCGTGTGTCTGTGCGTGTGCGTGTGTGTGTGTGTGTGTGTGTGTGTGTGTGTGTGTCTGTGTGTGTGTGTGTGTGTGTGTGTGTGTGTGTGTGTGTGTGCGTGTGTTTGTGTGTGTGCGTGCGTGCCTGTGTGTGTGTGTGCGTGTGTGTCTGTGTGTGTGTGTGTGTGTGTGTGTGTGTGTGTGTGTGTGTGTGTGTGTGTGCGTGCGTGCGTGTGTGTGGGAGATGGCTCTATGAGACGCAGAGGTACAGTAGAGACAGATAGCTGAGAAAGGTACAGCAGATAGTTATAGCTAGATAGATATATTGTGAGATACCATAGATAGATGGATCCAATAAATAGATAGATGATAGATAAGGTAGATGATAGATACTGTAGATAGATATGTACAGTTTATATCGATAGATACAGTAGATAAATATATATAGATACAGTATATATTTGATAGATACAGTTATAAAGTAGATGGTACAGTAGATATAGATACTGATACAGTAGATACTGTATATAGATACAGCAGATAGATTGATACATACAGTAGAGATATACAGTGAATAGATAGATACATAGATACAGTAGCTAGACAGATACGCACACATGAACACAGGAGATGGAGATAGAAAATGGAGGTGGCAGCAGCAGGTCTGTTGCCAGTCTGTTGGTCCTCTTCAGCAACATCAGTTTCTAAAAAGCATCTCTCCATAATATGCATTCTCTATTTTATCTCAACGTGCATTTCGCCCTGCACCAGGTTCAGGGATGACAAAGAGGCAACAAGCCACCAACCACTTGAACACTGAGGGAAAATTAAAAGTAACTGAGAAACAGGGAGGCAGCGAGGAGATAAGGGGACCTCTGGACTCCTGAGAGGCTGGGAGCCAATCTGAGAAATGATTGGTTGACTTTCCCGGGGCGAAGCTCCCGTTCCCTCGCATCAATAAAACATAAACATGAATAAATGCACAGCTTTTGGCCTTCCAGGGTCCTTACTTAATTTCATGTATGCAAGTGAGTGATGATATGCACAGGAAATTGTATTTGCCTCAGGGCTGAATAGAGTGTTGCTGCTGCCATTCTTGTTTGTTGGTCTGTTTTTTTCCAGTTGTTATTTTGTCAGCCTTCACAGTAATATACAACGCAGCGGCAGGCGGTCCACCCCGTTGACGCCACGTTTAATTCTCCCTCAATCGCCGAGCTGTGCGTCGTCCCGCGCATTCAGACGTCAGCCCACGCTCCTCGTTCCCCACATTCCCCTGCGTGTGATGTGTGT
>JAXIVH010000004.1:15489155-15509155 GCA_036785325.1 Urophycis tenuis | reverse complement strand
CTTCTCCGTCTAAATTTCTCAAACCAAGTTTCCTCCACACCACACTGGCAAAGTGTAGGGATTGTGTAAAAATGCAAAATAAGAAGTGGAGATGCAATTGTAAGATAATGTATTCGCCGGGAAAGCAGCATACGGTAAGTATGATTTATAGCACTCTCCCCACTGTGAACAACAGAGTTATGTTGTGAACCAATATGAAATATGTTTTAATAAAGCCCTGTGGAACCCGCATCCTGCAACCAGGGTCCTCCCTGCTCTGACG
Organism: Urophycis tenuis; assembly: GCA_036785325.1. Lineage (NCBI taxonomy): Eukaryota > Metazoa > Chordata > Actinopteri > Gadiformes > Phycidae > Urophycis > Urophycis tenuis. The sequence goes on along the minus strand of JAXIVH010000004.1, from coordinate 15,508,893 downwards.
GGCGCGGGTACGAGAGGCTGGCCTTCGGAGGAAGACCCCGCCCTTCTTCATCGTGTCGTACCGGCCAATAGCAACGGGTTGTTGTTGGCGGCTCGGCCTCCATGACAGCAGGCTTCAGCGCTCCAGTGAGCGTCTTTAACTGCAGACGAGCTTGTCTTGAGTCGCATGGCTCAGCAACACACAGACTGTTTGGAGCCGGTTTAGTTTTATATCATAGCCGCTACCGTAAAAAAAAACTTGGATTGATTCGTTTAACAGACTTTTGATATATTTGGGTTGTGTCAGACCGACGGAACACACACAATTATATCCGCGATGATGAATTCAGTTTGATGTTCAACCCGTTTCTACTTCCGAATCTCAAAAGCTCATCGGGAGACGATTTATTTCAGATTAGTCTTGTTTACACGTTGGCCAATGTTTCACTCATATTTCCCCATGTTCAACATGATGTCCTTGATAGTAGGGGTGGGCAGGGGGAGGCCTTTTATTAATTATATAGTGATAGTAGTGAGCGGATAACAAGGCCGTGCTGCTGAGAGCTCTAACCGTACTCCAGCCATGCGTCTCAGTTCCAGGAGCGCTCAGTGGTTGAATTCCGTGCCGTCGGTCCATACGGTTACAGTGTGAAGAGACAACGCTCCACACAGCAGGCAGGGCCGGCGTCCCCGTGGCACTCTGGGAGGCGGGCTCTCCGCGTCCCCTGACCTCGGAGATGTTCCATCTCAGGCGCATCGCGGGCGCGTTCTCCACCGCTAATGGAAACACAAATCAGCGTGTGCCGCGGTTTGACTCACGGAGTACGGGCCTTCGGAGTACCGGCCGCGTTTATGGTGAAGGTTTTTCCGAAGGCGTTCCCATTCATAACATTTCAGGACACGTTGTGAGTTCACATTCAGGGTTGTTGTTGTTTTTGTTTTTTTGTCTCTGCGTTTGCGTTGACTCACCGCGAGCAAAGGCGTGATTGACTAGAAAATGAAATTCCACACGAGGATTTGCTTGCGCATAGGAATGCCCGCGATCGTTGAGATAAATTGAGGCGGGGATCAAACCGCCAACCCTCCGGTTGTTGAACACGCGCTCAGCCCACTGAGCTGTGGCGCCCGGTTGACAGCCGGAAAGGAATTAGTGGAGTCAAACGTACAAAAATACAAAGCACAGCCATACGGAAGGAGACCACTGTAATACAGAGGTTCAGTCGGTTAGCCTCCATTAACGGCAGAAATTCGGTGTGAAGAAGAATAATATGACGAAAAGCGACATCGAGATATCGCATTCCTACGCCCAATACAAACTGAAAGGGATTCAGGTATTTTTAAGAGTTATGTCGTGGAGTCCCACAGTCGTCTCTGCGTCACCTCTGGTGAAGGCCCCGGTAACGTTTGTACCGACCTCTTCCTCAAAACGCCTTTCTCCCTGACGCCACGAGGAGAGCAGCTGAAGCCGCCGGGTCGTTAGGAGACACGCGCAGCGCCGTGCGACTCTCAGCCTCAGCGGGGCGGCGGCAGAGGATTTACACGCCACCTGGCGTGTTTTAAGACCCCATATTGTGAACGGCGAGGTTTCCCATCAGCCAGCGGCCCGCTTAGCGCCTCTTCCTCCTCGTAAATCAGAGCGGAGACGAGGCGGCGGCCAGACTCGGCTCGGCGTTGGATATTAAGAAACGCAGCGCAGCGAGATTTCAATACCAAACAGTTTGGGAGTAATAATGAAGAGGCAGAAAAAAAAAAAAGAAAACAGAGGAAAGGCGAGGCGAATCTCTTTCTTTTGTGCGTGAAAACAACATACATTATTTATGTCGGCACACCTCGGGGGGTAAAAGTGTGGTAAATGCGATGTGATGATCAACAGACGTCTCCGGGAAGCTTTTCAACAACGCTTGAGTTTCTTTTTTAGCATAAAGCTCTTAAGAGTGGGGAGTTACTCGCACAGTAATAATGTATTGTAATGTATTTAGGAAGCCCACAGTCTCCGGCAGCCCGGAAACCCAAAACACACATTCGTGTCAACAGAGAGAAACCCTTAAAGCACCGACATTCAGGTGTAAAGGCTTCTGAAACAATGTCAAACAGCAAATGGAATGATTCGGCTTAATGCACAGGTAGACGCTGGAGACAGCAGGGGCATCTATCCAATTATGCATTGAAATTACATTTGGAGCCAGTCAGGTAGAACTTGAGAGTGGATTGGCTGTTTATGGCAAAGACAAATTCCAGCATAAGGACTGTGGAGACTGGAGAGGCGCGCACGTAGACATGCACGTACGCGCACTCACACACGCACACACACGTATGCACGCACGCATGCACACGCACACACACACACACACACACACACACACACACACACACACACACAGTGATTTGCCGAGAGGAGCAGGTGCATTTTAATGTGAATGTTTCCCATTTGTTTGTGGCTGCTGGCTAACTCTGCGTTCTGCTAAGGACATGAATACTCCCATATGCTGTAACAAGGAAGGGTACAAACAAGGAACAAACAAGGTCCTGGGAACAGGGGAGCAATTAGCATCTCCTCTGTGTCATGAAGTAAGCTTAGGAGGTGAACTGTCTGACAGCCACAAGGTTGCTGGTTCGATCCCGGGCTCTTCCTAGCCAAGTGTTTAGGTGTTCTTGAGCAAGACACCTGGCTCTAATCCCGTTGCCTTGCATGGTTCATACCGGCATTGATGTATGAATGTGTCTGTGAATGGGTGGGAGGGTGTATGTATGTTTGTGTGAATGGGTGAATGTGAGGCACTTTGTAAAATGATGAGCTGTCAGAGGTTACAAAAGCACTTTGAAATGGAGTCGATTTACCTTCATGAAGTATAAAGTCTGTGACATAAAAATAGTGTATAATATATAATTTATTTCTTCCTTTTTTGCTTTCTTATCTGTTTGTTCAGTTATTATCCATACACAAGAAGCGTGTGCAGAATTATTATTAAGATAATAGGATTATAAATATAACACGATTTTAGAGCACAATCAAATGTCATTCTGGTGTGTGTGTTTAATTAATGTAATTCTTGGAAACATCTCGTTATCTTGTTAAACACGATTATCTGACAGATTCTAAAGGTTTAAGGTAATGGACCGTTTACAGTATTGAAATGTTGAAATCATCATTCATTCACGGTAAGGCACTGTGTTATTTTACCTTGTATCCATTTCATTCCTTTATTCACAAAACATCATTTGTTCCCGTTTCAGGTCTGTGAACTATGGAAGCACTTACACGAAAATGAACGACAAAATCCGCTCCAGAACGGTGTTAAGTTATCTTTATGTATGTCCCACCAACAAGAGGAAGGTAACTATTCCAGGCTCCTTGATATTGTTTTTATTTTTCATTTCTCTCTAGACTTCTGTGCAGTGGGCTCAGATGTTTTATTCACGTCTTATATCCCAACCATAAAAACATGGAGTATTGATGTTTATTATCGCCCTCTCTTTCTATTCATTTCCTCTCTTCCTCTACTTCGCTCCTGACTCTCTCTCACCCCCCCCCCCCCCCCCCCCCCCCCCCCCCCCCCCCCCCTTCCTCTATCTCTGTGCTACTGTGACTCACTCTTTTTCCTCCTCTCTGCCTCTCTTCTCCATCTCACTCCTCTACTGTATCTCTCTATCCCTTCCTCTCTCCCACCTCACCCCTCTATTCCTCTCATGTGGCTTCTGCCCCTGGGGGCCCTACTATCTCTCTCTCTCTCTCTCTCTCTCTCTCTCTCTCTCTCTCTCTCTCTCTCTCTCTCTCTCTCTCTCTCCATATATCCCTCTGTGCGTCAGATAATGCTGCTGAGTGACCCTGAGATAGAGAGTGCAGTCCTCATCAGCTCTGATGAAGGGGCGAGCTTTGAGAAGCACCCCATTAACTTTTATATACAGAGCCTCCTCTTCCACCCAGCGCAGGAGAACTGGATACTGGCGTTCAGTCACGACAGCAAGGTACCCCCTGGCAGAGAGCTTTCTCAATGACTCTCTACCATCCTCCACTTTCTCTCTCTCTCGCTCGCCCTGCCACAGAGAGAGAGAGAGAGAGAGAGACACTGCATAAATGATATGTAAAATAGTCGCCATAAAACTTCTTGTTTGCATGCTGATTGTGTTCCGGTTCAACTCTTCGCTTTCGAAACGGGAAGTTTTTCGGGAGTACAGTGAAGTTCTTTCACACTGTCACTGTAATGTGAAACTGTAACAGCATAGCAGTATATTTATATGTCTCATATATTTCTTTGCAGTTGTACAGCTCAATGGACTTTGGAAGAAAGTGGCTCCTTGTTCATGACAATGTGATGCCGGGCCGGTTCTACTGGTATGTAAATAACAAGCCTCATGTTGGCTTCATCCATGGGTACTTGTGACTTGTGGCTTGTAACTTCCTATAATTACCATGTTTATAGCATTACGCTACCAAAAGGGCAATCCACTGATGGCATGCCAACAAAAAGCTAATATTTTTCTCCGTGTCAACCGTGGACACCCTCACCCAAGAAACAAAACAGAGATATGACATGCTGTTTTTTGTTGTCGCTGTCATTTGGCAATCTGCTCAGGACGAGTGTGAGCTGGTGAATATTAATGCAGCGCTGTTCATCCCTTGTTGTCACCGCGTGTGCGTCAGGGCCAAAGTGCCTTTTGAGCCGAGCAGAAGAAACGGCGGCATGATTTTCGAGAGTCCCCTCCAACCGAGAGTAATGTGACAAATAAAAGCTGAAATAGAAACAGGAACAGGTGCAGTGGCACCCCATTACCCCCTGAAGACTAGCATAGTATAGTAGAATACATTATGATGTAGTGTGGTGTCTCAGCATAGTCATAGTACCGTGCGGCGCGGTGCTTTTGCACAGTTTGTAATAAAATACATGCATGAATATGGATCAAGTATCATGAATGACCCGACTTCACTTATATTAGTTGAAAAAAATCTCATCTCATCTCATTGAATTAGCAATTTCTAAGCGCGATGAATACAAGATATCAAGATTAATTTATAGAGAGCTACGGGATATCTCCTCTGTCTCCTTGCATTTAACCTTTCTCACATGTAACACACACTGGCACACACACACACACACACACACACACACACACACACACAATCCTCCACATTACTCACTGTTCCTCCTCTTCCTCTCACCCCTCCTCCCTCCTCTCCCCCTCCTCCATCTCCCCCCTTTGTCCTCTCCTCCCTCCCCCCCTCTGTAGGGCAGCGGTGGGCCTGGACAAGGACCAGGATGTGGTCCACATCGAGACGCGCATCGCCAAAAGCCGTGAGTAGTCCGTCCGTCTGTGAGTCCGTCCGTGAGTCCGTCAGTCCCTCCGTCTGTAGACCAAGCCCCCAGCCCCCGCCCCCCCAACCTCCGCCTCATTTACCACGAGGTCACCGGGAAGACGAGACCGCTTCCTCTGGCCCGGAGGAGTCCCCCAAGTCTTGTAAAATAGACTAGAAATCTCTGGGAGGAAAAAAGGGGAACGTTACAGCGAGGGTTGATCGATGTTTCTCCCCCCCCTAATTATCCCCTCGGCGAGCCGGTGGGAAAGGCTGAGCTCTCTCTTCAAACTGCACCGCGCGGTTCTGTCCGACATGAATTGTGTCGCCAGCTCCGCCCGCTTGGGGGGGGGGGAGGGGAGCCCAGAGCCCCCGGAGATGCATGGCCCCCCCTCACCCCCCTCATCCCCCTCACCCCCAGCCCTGCGGGGGGCGGGGATCAAACGCTGTCATTAGCCGGGCCGGGGGAACGCGAGCCGTGTCCTCGCCGTCTCTTCACGCCGCGGCCGTTAAAAACACGCACACGTCGCCCGCCTGTCGCGCGCGCGCGGGGGGGGGGGGGGGGGGGGGGGGGGCCTTCCAGAGGAGAGGAGACCATCTCCAGAGTGAGGCTCACAGTGGATGCTGATGTTCTCCCCGCCCAGGGGCCCAGTACGTGCGGTGCCGGGCCCAGCGGTGCACGGAGGCCAACCGGCAGAACCTCTTCCCCGGGTACGTGGACACCAACTCCCTGGTGGTGCAGGACGAGTACGTCTTCACTCAGGTGTGTATGGAGGTGCTGCTGCACAATGCTCAACTTAACTCAACTTTATTTATAGAGCCCTTTAAAAGCAGCCACGGCCGAGACAAAGTGCTGTGCATGAATAAATAAAAATATGTAACGTAAAGACATAAAACATCAGACGATAAAAACAATAGGAAAATAACAATGTTAAAACAATAAAAACACTCAAACAAAAACAGAGTCTCATGCTGGGTTAAAAGCCAAGAGAATAAAAATGGGTTTTAAGACGAGATTTGAAAGTGAGTGACAGTGAGGGGGCTTGTCTGATGTGCATGCTATGCTATGGAAACCGATGCCTTACGCTGTATCTGCTACGCCGTCATAGCAACGCGTGCTCAGGACTCGCGTGCTGCGTGTGAACCTGCAGGCGGCTGACTGACTGTAAGCAGCGGTGCAGAGGAGACGGTCCGCCTCCCTCCTCCTTATTACTGTTCACATTAGCTCTGGTCTCATTAGTCAGGGCGGCTCACGTCATTATTACACTCCCCACTTCCGCTGTCCTCTGCCGTCATTGATTTCCCTCCGCAGCCAAGGCAGATTGTGTCAAGGCCGTCTGTTGTGTTGCACTTTGCCTAAATAACGTAGATTAAAAATACCCCCCCCCCCCCACACACACACACACACACACACACACATTCACACACTAACACAAAATAATAACAGCAATGTTTTCCCAACATCGGAGTGTGTCACTCTGCATTCGTCGCAATAAGAATAAACATTTGCATGTGTCTGCATTTTCTTAGCCCCCCGCCCCACCCCCCTACATTTATTTATCCATAAATTGACTTTGCAGATATGATAAGATGTCACAGCAGCAATATCTCATCGCTGACCCAATTTCCCCCCCAAACCCCTCCTCCTTCGCCGCATACTTTATTAACTTTCCAAACTTGATTGGAATGGCTTCAATCTGATGCAGGGAAAAAAATAAATATACGCGGCGATGTGCGCTTCACCCAAAAAAAAAAAGTTCTTCAATAAAATTTGGAGAATTGAATTTCTGTGAAACGCGATCATGACAGCGATATTCAGGGAGGGTAAGAAGAAAAAAAAAAAATGTAGGCGAGGAGGAAACTGGCCGTGGATTGGTGGCGGTGGGGCGGCTGGTGCCCGAGCGATGGTGGCTCACCGGTGACTTTCTCCTGACTTTCATTGCTCGGGGGCAGTTGGATTTAACTCGACAAAGAGTAATGAGGTTATCGATTGGGGCTACAACGAAATAAGCAGTCTTCAACACCTCCGCGCTCTCCCGGGGACGGGGGGGAACGGCCAAGTGCAACATCCTGGAGGAATGTGGCTCGGGAATAGCCAGCTCATTGATTTTCGATAGATTATTCTATTAGGGCCCTAATGTAGTGTGTTCAGGGACAAACACCATCTCTCTAGTTGATTAGAAAATAAGCAATCACGCGGTGTCACGGAGGGCCATAAGTGGATGGGAAAAGTGGAAGTGCATTAGGAATCCTTTTCTGAGACTCGCGACAGAGATACATTTCTTCTGCTGCGTTTTGTAAGCCTCTTAGCTTTATGCTAATCGGGATAATGAGGTTCTTTGGTGTGCCTGTCGTTATTATTTTCCGCTCTCCCCGTCACCGGATCGTTTGCGCGGGAGAGTCAAGTGGTGTGAAAATGTTTCCTTATGGAAGGATTGCGTTCCATCTCGTCATTTCTTTAGGTGCTTCTGGGACATGACAGCCGTGAATATATACATGTTTAGCGCGCCGTGTGCCTATATCAGCACGCCTCACACTGCCCTGACCGCCACTCATCATCCCAGCGCTGCAGAAGTGCTCGAGCTTCGAGAAACATTTGAACATCGCTGGGAGAATTAATCAGAGCGGTGTTCTCGGGTTGCAGTCGAAGCCAACGTTGTGGGAAACGTAATTAAAAAATTCACATGATTGCATTGTCATTATTTTTAGATATCCTTTTCACAGCGTCTTTGTCTTGCATGTTTTTTTCCAAGGTGACAAAGTCAGGGAGGGCCAGCTATTATGTGTCCTACATGAGGGAGCCATTTAAGCAGATGCAGCTGCCTAAATACTGTCTCCCCAAGGTAAGCAGCCAGAACAACAACTAAGGGAGTGTGTCTCATCATAAGGGTCATGCATTGTGCCATTTGTCACTGATGATCATAATATTGTGTTGCATTTTTTTGAGGATGAAATTGCCACCCATTGTATCGCACAGTAGAATGCACAAGCTCCCTTCATTATCTGTCTTTGATTTAGCTTTTTTGTTTTCTGCATGTAACGGCACGTACTTGTGTGTGGGTGGGTGCAGGTGTGTGTGCAAGTGTGTGTGTGTGTGTATGTGTGTGTGTGTGTGTGTGTGTGTGTGTCTGCGAGTGTGTGTGTGTGTGTGTGTGTGTGTGAGTGTGTGTGTGTCTGCGAGTGTGTGTGTATGTGTGTGTGTGTGAGTGTGTGTGTGTGTGTGTGTGTGTGTGTGTGTGTGTGTGTGTGTGTGTGTGTGTGTGTGTGTGTGTGGGTGTATGTGTGTGTTTAAATCTTACCTCTTCATATTCCATTCCATTTCCAGAGCCTTGGTAATGTTGTTTTTGCTTTGCGACTTGGAACGGATAGACGGTTCGACTTGGAAGGCTGCTTGCCGCTAAACACACGTTGCTTCCTCCGATGTCAAACTAATTAATCAGCAGTGTTTTCTGAGACATTTTACATTCTGTCAGTTTGTTCCTTCATCGCCTTAATGTCTTTCACCGCAAGGAGCGACAATAAAATGTGTGCGTTACACGTTGTAAATCACCTCGTTTATTTAATCACCGAGGATAATGTAAGAACGAACTGTCTTATTATTTACATTTCAACGTACAGAATGTGTGGATCTCTCTCTCGCTCTCTCTCGCTCCCTCCATCTCTCCCCCACACTCCCTCCCCCAGGACATGCACATCATCAGCACCGATGAGAAGCAGGTGTTTGCCGCGGTGCAGGAGTGGAACCAGAACCACACGTACAGCCTGTACATCTCGGACTCCCCCGGGGTCTACTTCACCCTGTCCCTGGAGAACCTGAGGACCAGCAGGGGGCCAGCTGGCAACCTGCTGGTGGACTTCTACAAGGTAGCGTGTGTGCTGTCTGCTGGCTCACACACTCCTGTCCGTGTAGGCGGTACGCTCTTAAAGTGACCCGGGGTAGGAGTCCTACCCGCGTTCTTACGCTATGCGCTGCCCTCACCTTCACTCCAAAGCATCTCACCAGTGAGACGGACAACAATCATCCTCACTTGAAAAGGGGGAAAAAATAACAACCGGCCAGAGTGCAGAGAGACTCAAGCTATAGGAATCAAGACCAGACTAGTCGATATTCTCCTCCTCCAAGTGAAAGAGATGAAGTTCATGAGATGTTCTTCTGACGTGTTTTGAAGATGAGGCGGGATCCAACAGACTGCAGGGAGTCAAAGTTCTTTAAATGAATCGAAAGACAACAACTAAAGCTGCTCTGTGGTGGGCGAAAGGCTGCACCATCCAGACAGCCGATGTAATGCTGAGACAAAGTAAGTCCCATTCATCAGAGGGGAAAGATAGAAATATACCAACTAATATATATCAACCTACCCCAGCAATATGCAGGATGAAGGTTTCCAGAAGACCATTAATCCATGTGGAAGCTCACAATACTCCATTGCAGGAATGCGGCAAACATAAATCCAAAAAGATAATCCAATGTGAGCCAAAAGGTATTCTCCAAAGAAGTCAATTTGCTATGGTCCTCCCTTAAACTAGCCATTTAACTTTATAAAATAAAGTTCCTACTAATAGAGCTTGGTCTATCTTGGTATCTACCTGTCTTGTGTACGTTCAGGATCAGGTAACAAAGGAAAATAATTTCAAGGCATGTCTATAGAGCAAAGGTTTGCTTAATGTAAAATGAATGCATACAAACTTGTCAAAGTTGTCATCAGACACATGTCAAATTGCACTGACATCAATTGGATCTGAGGTTTTCTATTCGCCACAAAGGGGCGTGACCATGAGCTTTTGCAATATACCCAAATGTGCTGGTGTGTTCCCAGCAATGCACAATCCCAGGAGACATGAATCAAAACAAAACACCCCATCCCTATTCAAGGCAAGACCAGGTCTGAAGTTTCACAAGAATGCCTCATATTGAAATATCAGGAGGATTTTTATAGTACATTTATCTTCATCAGTCTCTGCTAGTGAACACTCGAGAAGCTGGGATGTAGTCTCCAATTTTCTAAATCTAGCCATTTGTGACATCACAGATGGTTGTGTCCACTGAGAAGTATGATGGTGGGTAGCCCAAACTCCATCATGCATCTTAGGAGAACCCCTTCGTGAAACATCTCTTCACGTGTGACATTTCACGTGGGCGTGTCCACTCGCAGGGGTGACGTCGAAGGTGGATAGATGTTGAAGATCAAACGTTGTAAAAAAAACATCCTGTGCATCACACCTTCCTCCTCCCTCCTTGCCTCCTCTAACAGGTGGAGGGCATCCAGGGCATGTACCTGGCCAACAAGCTGGTGGACAACCGAGTGAAGACCTTCATCACGTACGACAAGGGCCAGACCTGGGCTCTGCTGCCCGCGCCCACCACAGACGTGGGCGGGAACAACCTCCACTGTGTGCTGGTGAGTTCCTCCCGGGAACAACATTGGGTTAGCGTGGCGTAGCATAGCGCTGTGTCGCATAATGTTGCGTGGCACGCTCTCCCGCTGTCGTCGATGAGCGCCGCTACGCTGAGCCTGTCTGATGTGCAGCACACATACGTACCGCGCGCTGCTGAAATGCTAACACAGACTTGAGGGCTATTTTGAGATGCTTCAGTGCATCCCTCTAAACAAGAATCAACGAATACATTTGCGTGCGTTTGCCAAGTTTAAGTATTTAATCACCGGGGATGTACTGCTGCATATAGCACAGTATGGAATATAGTAGACCTATATGATTTTAGTAATGAACGTATTTAGCAGGTAGCTACTGCAATGTTTAAATGGCCAAAATATCCCAAAAAGCTCTACTTACTAATTCAAGGATTCAAGGATTCAAGGATTCAAAGGTTTTATTGTCATGTGTGCAGTAAAGAAACGCGTTTCCCTGGACAATGCAATGCTTACTTTGCTGCCCACACTGGATACTATATATAAATAATGTATAAAATAGAATATAAATAGAAACTGTACAAATAGAAATAAAAATAAGAAAATATACATAAAATAAAAATAAAAATAAAAATAAAGAAAAATAAAATAGAAATATAAAATTTAAAAGATGTGAATTAAATGAAATGGTGAAATGAAATTGTAAATGTGCATTGTAGCAGCTGTAAACATTGAACATTATTGTAAACATTGAACATAATTAATGGAACGGGTGGCAATGCTTTTTCTATTTTTATATTATATTTTATATTTATTATTTTTTTCCAGTGATCTGTCATATAGCACTTCAGGTGAATTGAATTAGTTCTGCTGTGCAAATTTATCAAAACTTTGCACAATATTCAAACCATCTATTTGCCGTGTGATAACTGCAAGTTCTAAGTAAATCCATCCACTGATTCACATAAATCCTTTGTGATTTAGTGGTTTCGCCTTTCGCGTTATTTTAATGACATTAGACATGAAACGGAAAACGATCAGTTGATCACAATTCTGCGATTCGGCCGCAATCGTTCTTTTTGTTTTTCTTCTGAGGTTTTGAGTTGCGGAGGGTTACCAGGAGTCCCCTCAGGCCAGACAACTCCTCAAACATTTGGCCACAGACCTACTTGTTGCATACTGCAGGGGGTTAAAGCTGCCCTCTTGTCAAACGTGTTAATATACTGTAGTAGTCTGTTCTATGTTACGTGTGTGCGGGTAATGCAGCAGTTCTGAGAGGCTCTGGTACCTGGGCCAGTGTTTTTGGGGTACCGCTCCCTTGCGGGGTAACGTGTGGGGGTTTGGGGCGGGACAACCTGTGAGAGATAGGAGAGACGTGTGTGAGTTGGTGCTCCTGTGTGTGAGAAATAAACACATATAAGTGTTTATCTGTGGCGGGGCTGCGGCCGAAAACAGTCTATTAAAGTATCTGTTCATAGTCAACCATCTCGTCCCTATGGCCAAACGCTACTATATATATATATATATATATATATATATATATATATATATATATATATATATATATATATATATATATTAAATAGTAAAAATCCTAATTTCTAACAACAGTGTTATCACAAAAACATTTTTAACAGTGAAAACGTGCAGTAAATGCAGTGAACAAACACGGTTGCTGCTGTTGCACCAGTGAGCCACAGTGGTACCAGTGAGCCACAGTGGTACCAGTGATCCACAATGGTACTAGTGCCCCACAGTGGTACCAGTGCCCCACAGTGGTACTAGTGCCCCACAGTGGTACCAGTGCCCCACAGTGGTACCAGTGATCCACAATGGTACTAGTGCCCCACAGTGGTACCAGTGCCCCACAGTGGTACCAGTGCCCCACAGTGGTACCAGTGCGCCACAGTGGCGTGCATAGCCGGTCAACACGCCACACTGCACAGCGCTGTAGTGTGTAGCGTAGCTCCCCGGGCTCCTTTCCAAGTCAGCAGCATAAGATGTTTCCTAGCTGTGCGTTGACTTGCATCATAGGAATTTGAAACCGTAAATGAATATGAATTCTGTGTCATCGCAGCGTTTGACCGTTTAGCTTAAACAAATGGATTTGATTGGTCAACTCGAACAAAAATCTTCATATAATTGGTCAATTGAAACAACGCATTGATCTGATTGGTAGGCTGCATCTCATTCGATTCAGGGGCAAACTCTCCTCTAGACCAGCTGCTCTCTTTGTGTGTTTTAAAACACATTAGTCTTTTTCATGTCCTAAGCAGAGGAGGAAACGGCCGGTTAGAGGAGACTTATTCCACTGTTTATGGCTTAGTGTGTTGGGCTTCGCGTTGTCACGTTTTGTTGCAGGGGTGAGACCTCCATTAACCTGAGTAAATTCAATTTACTCTCTCACGGTCGGTTCCTGACTAATGACAGCAAGATTATACTGAATTACAAGCAAGTGCTCCCTGTGCCTGTCCTCTCCTTTTATTATATATGCGCTATACGTACATGCCTGCTATTGATTTAACCTTACCCATTAAGAGCCTTCCTTCGAAACCTTTAGGAGTCGTTGATAATGGAGGCGATTGCTAGAATTTGGGTAATGTTTGGGAGGGAGGTGACGGTCAGTACACAAAGTTTGCCATTATACCCGAGGTCTGCACACCTTCCCCGCCAACCGTGGCTGTTTGAAAATCTCTATTGACGTTTTTCTTTTTATTCCACAAAACGCTTCACTCGGAGAGATAAGCCGAGATGATTTGAATCAATTTAGCCAGATTTATCAGTGCATCTTGGGGAATTTTAATTACATGCCTTGTCTGCTCGAGAAGGAGAGAGAGAAAAAAATAATTCAGATGCCCTCCGTTGTGTCCTCTCTTTCCTCTTTACTGTCGTTCTGGTGCCGGGAGATGAGTGGAGCAAAGCACCATTGTTTCACAAATGAGCTCTGAAATCACTCAAACTGTAAAGGTAAAATACAGCAGGCAAAACTAATCTTTTACTTGCCATCTGTTCCGTCGTGGCGTATTCATGTCGTTTAGAGACCCCTTCTTGATGAGGATCTGTTGTTTTTTGTTGCTGTCTTTTTTTTTTCACGGTCAGCCATTTTGTTCACTGCATCTGCATCTGGAGATGTCAGAGAACCCCTACACATCTGGACGCATCTCCAGCAAGGACTCCGTGCCAGGGATCGTGGTTGCTACAGGTGATGTGGTTCCTAGCTCCTAGATTTTATGGTTTTTATGGCTGGGAATGGTTAGTTATGATCCCCTCAATGGCGGCAATGAGGGTAACGATGCATCGAATTAAACATTATATTGGAACCTTTGCGCAACTTTCCCGTATCAAATCCATTTCTGTCTTCAGATACAAGTAAGACAGTAGAAAATACAGTCCTTCCATTGAACAGAGTGGATTCAAATGTATGAGATGTAAATGATTTATCAAAAGGAGCTCCTGCACAAATCTGGTATAGAGTTCTTGTTGTTAGCAATAGGCTAACCGTTCATCCTTCTGCACCCAGGAAATATCGGACAGGAGCTGTCCTCCACCAACCTTGGGATGTTTATAACATCTGACGCAGCCAATACCTGGAGACAGGTATGATCCCCCGCTAGTTATGTGTGCTGCCAAACCTTGGGGTCGACAGCTCGCTCAGGGTCGCCTCCCTGCAAATGGAGCCGCAGGATTATTTATAAGATATAGATACTCTATGAAGCGTGCTTGATTACAAAATAATTGACAATGTTTGCAAGGTCTCGTAAAGGCCCTGTATATATAAACAGACTGATGAAGTAATTATTTCCCCTTCATTTATGTACCCATGTGTAAAGTGGTGTGACGCTGAGGGCTCAAATGATGGTGGAAGCGAAAGGCAAGCTGGGGTCGCAGGAAAGTTTTGGCCCCCAAAAATGAGTTTAGACTGTGGATGCTAACGGCGTGTTGTGTGTGTGTGTTTGCTGTGCTTCCAACGTTTGTCTGTGTTCTGTGACAGATCTTCGAGGAGGAGCACAGCGTTTGGTTCCTGGACAATGGCGGCGCTTTGCTGGCCGTTCTACACTCCACCACACCCCTCCGCCACTTATGGTGAGGAGAGCTAGCTCGGGGCAAGCTCGCTAGCTAGAGCTAGCTCGGGGCTAGCAACCACGGCTAATCAACTTAGTTCAACAAACTTGATGATCCGTGATTAGCCCTGTTTAAGGTAGCGTCCATCTGACGCCACCTTAAACAAAACAACAAAGCCACATATCTGCATCCACCTCGTGTTCATATTCCTCCCATCGTCTTTTGAGTTGCGTTATCGGGAATCTATCAGGACGGGCGATGGCCTGACCTTTTTTGCCCGATTGTTTGTTTTTGCTGCCAATTACGGCGGGAGACAACCAATGTTCCCGCCAGTCCAGGGACGCTACTCGGGGCTTAAGCACTGTGCTTCTTCATTATGTGTCTGCTGGAAGCGGTGATCAGAACGCTATGATTACAGTCGACGCGTCTGCGGTATTGTGTGGCGTCAACAGAGCCGGAGAGCGGCGCGGCGACAGCCAAGGAAAGGTGTTCTGTCGTCGCACTTTTGTTTTGCCCTTGGATGTTGTTATTCCTGCGCAGCTTTTATGTAAATTCCGCTTTTTCATTTTGAAATATGATCATGGGAGACGGTGGTGGGCCGCGCTCGCTTCGGCGTCGACACTTTGTCACACTTTGTGCTTTGATGTCCCACCGTTTCACCCGCACTCCCACCGCAGTCTCTGGGATTTAGGGTCCGGAAAGGCTGGTTTATTTCGCCTGTTTATTATCTCTGTTGGCGTGGAATTGCGTTGCGTTCCGATGTGTTGAAACGGCTGCATTTTCAGGCGACTTGTTTTGCTTTTTTGGCTATTTCGTCAGTATTATCTAGCATTGTGTAGCACCTAATGTTCCCTTTTCTTAGAATTATCCACACATTTTGTAAGCTGTGGTTAACCCATCCCACCAATATTTCAAGCAATATTCTGAAATCACACGCAGGCAGCCGTTGGCGTCACAAAGACATTAAGCCTTAATAACTTGTTGTTCTTTGTTCTCTCCTGTCCCTGACAGGATCAGTCTCGATGAGGGGAAGAAATGGACTCGCCACAGTTTCTCCCTAGCGCCCCTTTATGTGGACGGGGTGCTGATGGAGCCTGAAGCTGAGAACCACATCATTACGTAAGATCACACATCGCCCAGATCACCGCCCGGTCAGAACCAACCAATCACACCAGAGATGAGCTGCTGGGATGAAATTAGTATTTATTTTTTAAGTCCTTTAGCAGAGTTTTTCTTTCCCCAAAGTGTCTTCCAGTGAGTGATGATGCAGGTAATTAAGGAACAGGTCGGTCTGATAGGGCGACACGCTAGGCTGTGTAAATCGGGGGGGGGGATTTGAACCCAGAACCTTCCCGCCTGGGCGTTCAACACACCAGCTACACTGCACTACGTGTAAAATGCCACCCAGCACCAGCCAGCAGCAACAAACAGCTCCAAGTGAAGATTTATCGCTTTTTTTTTTTTTTTTTTTCTCCCTGTGAACTTTGGATCAAAATAGTCTCGTTTGGAATGATACTGTCACGATTGATGGCTCCAGTGATGAAACGCTCTGTGGCTCGGCTACAAATAGACAACAGTGGCGCTCACACCAAGTCATACTAATCCTGTCCCTCAGTGTGTGTGTGTGTGTGGTGGGCGGGGGGGGGGGGGGGGTTATTTCGCTCAGGATGAAAACGTTTTTCGCTATTATTTTTTTTAAGCCCATGTTATTGTGGCGGCGCCATCTCGCGTGTGACGAGTGGCCGAGCATCGTGGTGACCCGTCACCTTGTCACCACGCAGCCCGTTCAGATAATGGGCGCCTTGTGCTGCACCGGCCCACTGTGATGGCAACGGATCTCCTGTTTCACGTGGTCTCCACCTCCTCCCTCCACCCCTACCACCACCTCCACCCTCACCCCCACCCTCACCCCCCACCCCCACTCCCACCCCCCCATCCCAACCCTCACCCCCACACCTCCACCACCATCCTCACCCCCCCACCCCCCCCTCACCCCCACACCTCCACCCCCACCCCCACCCTCACCCCCACACCTCCACCTTCACCCCCACACCTCCACCCCCACCCCCACCCTCACCCCACACCTCCACTCCCACCCTCACCCCCACACCTCCACCCTCATCCCCCACCCCCCACCCCCACCCTCACCCCCACACCTCCACCACCATCCTCACCCCCCCACCCCACCCCCCCACCCCCACCCTCACCCCCACACCTCCACCCCACCCCCCCACCCCCACCCTCACCCCCACACCTCCACCCCACCCCCCCACCCCCACCCTCTCCCCCCCACCCCCACCCTCACCCTCACCCCCACACCTCCACCCCCAACCCCACCCCTCAGGTTCTTCGGCCACTTCAGCCACCGCTCCGAGTGGCAGCTGATCAAGATCGACTACAAGGGCATCTTCAGCCGGCGCTGTATGGACGGTGATTACCAGACATGGCACCTACACAACAAGGTAACGCGGTGGCCTCCTCGCGCGCGGAGGGCTATTGACTTTCATGGCTTTTTTTTCACGGTGTTGCCATCAGGAGCCGCTGGGCTGGGAGGTGACAGCGTAATCCCCCTGACGGCCCGTGACAGCCACGGTGCCGGCCTCATGCATTTATTTTCTGGCTCCACTTTGTCCTTTTCTTTCATTCCGTCGTTCGCCCCCCCCGTTCTCGATGTGTGTTGCTTGTGTGTGTCTTTCTGTTTTCATTCCTTTCTGCCGACATTCCTCTCTGTTTGTGCTTTTTTTTTTACCCTCGTCCGTCCTTCTGTTCGGTGTCTGTTCTCCTCTTTCTTTCATTCCTCCTCCTCCTCCTCCTCCCTTCCTCCCATCCTGTCCTCACATCTCTCCTGTCGTTCTCTCTCTGTCTCTCTCCTCCATTCTTTTGTTCCTTGTTCCTCTCGTGTTTCTCCTGCTCTCCCCCGCCCCCCTCCCCCTCCCCCCCTCCCCCCCTCCCCCCAGGACGAGCCGTGCGTGATGGGGGAGAAGCAGGTGTACATGAAACGCCGGCCGGGGAACCGCTGCATGTTGACCCAGGACTACTCCAGGATCTACTCGTCGGAGCCCTGCCCCTGCAGGGTCTACGACTTTGAGTGGTAAATCCCTCTCATTGGGGTCCCCGCCCCTCCCCCTGGAAACATGTCATCCTGGTACAAAATGTATTCATTAATTCATGAATCATTCATTCATCCGGTCGTTTCCTTTCTTTATTCATGCGGGGCTTTTCTCGAATAAATGTTCTCCGGGTTTCCTACGAGTTCCCCCGGTCAGGCCGCTGGAATCGCGGGGAAAAAAAACATGCCAGTTGATGTGGCTGCCCGCACTCGAGGGCCGGGGCGCCGCGTTCTGGCGCCGGGCGGCCGCGGGCACGCCACTGTGTGGCGGGACGGCGCCTGGCGGGGGGGCAAGGGGTTCAAAGCTGTGGAATTTCCCCACGGAGGGGGCGTGGGGTCTCTAAAGGGGGTCTCTAAAGAGTTGAAAAAGTGTTTCTCCCTCCTATTATTATTCTTTCAGATGCAGACATCGCCACGCCACCGCTCCCTCTGATCCGGGTTATGGTGGCGCCGGTTGGCGTGATGGAGGGCATGTCCCCGGAGGAAGGCAGCTCTGTAGAAGCGCTCCCTCCCTCCATCTGATTGTTCGCCCGCAATCCGAGTGGCGTGTTTTTTTTTTTCCGCCGCTCTATGCGATGGCCGTCGCGAAATGTCCCCCCAACCCTCGCATTCTCTGTTCAACTGTTCATTCATTCATTCATTCATCCGTCTTCCATAACTGTAGTCAATTAGCAACGCGCGACGCGGTGTTAATTGTTATCGCCCAGTGTCATTACGGGGCGGGGAGGTTGGCAGGGGGGGGGTTGTCTTGCTCAAGGAATGCCTACGAGTAGACTGCAGAGGGTTGGGGGTTCGAGAACATAGTGACTCGCGACTAGACTATCCTGCAATTTTAGAGGTTTTGGTCCATTTACCCTGAATTAACAAATCCCATTAACACCCACCTTATGGAGATGATTAATTTATAATATGCCTGCCTGTTAGGAGAAATAATTAGAAGTTTGCAAATCGTAGATGTAGGTTGGCAACTCTGCGTAGCGTCTCCAAATTACCATAATGTCAAATGAGTTGTTAGAATTTCATTAATAATGAGTGAACTGCTAAATGCATTTTAAATATCTTTTATCCATCTGTCCCTAAATTCTCTTTGATCCTTGCCGGTTGTCGCGTGTCTCATTGTCGCCCTGATGGCGTCGTGAACCTGTGATATATTGCACCCGCCGCCGACGCCATACCTGTAATTATTCCATTAGCGTGGTTTTTGGTGGCCTTGATTGAGGGTTGTTTTGGCAGCGATTACGGCTTCGACCGCCAAGCGGATGGAAAGTGTTCCCCGGCCTTCTGGTTTAATCCCAACGCCACCACCAGGAGCTGCAGCACCAGCCAGAGCTTCCTCAACAGCACGGGGTGAGTGTCCGCTTCACTGCTCTGGCTCTGCTCTACTGCCTCTCGTCTTCTGCTTCCAACTACTGAGTCTGAGTCAAGTCTAGTCTACTACCCTCCATCTACTGAGTCTGAGTCTAGTCTAGTTTACTATCCTCTATCTACTAAGTCTGAGTCTGAGTCCAGTCTACTACCCTCCATCTACTGAGTCTGAGTCTAGTCTAGTCTACTATCTGCCATCTACTGAGTCTGAGTCTGGTCTAGTCTACTACCCGCCATCTACTCAGTCTGAGTCTAGTCTAGTCTACTACCCGCCATCTACTGAGTCTGAGTCTAGTCTAGTTTACTATCCTCCATCTACTACCACTGAGTCTAGTTTACTATCCTCCATCTACTACCACTGAGTCTAGTCTAGTCTACTACCCTCCATCTACTACCACTGAGTCTAGTCTAGTCAACTACCCTCCATCTACTACCACTGAGTCTAGTCTACTACCCTCCATCTACTACCACTGAGTCTAGTCTACTACCCTCCATCTACTACCACTGAGTCTAGTCTACTACCCTCCATCTACTACCACTGAGTCTAGTCTACTACCCTCCATCT
>JAXIVH010000004.1:15474155-15484155 GCA_036785325.1 Urophycis tenuis | reverse complement strand
CATGCACCCTCTCATTCACCCTCTCATTCACCCTCTCATTCACCCCCCTCCATTCATCCCCTCATACACCCCCTCATTCACCCCCTTATGCACCCTCTTATTCACCCCCTCATTCACCCCCTGATGCACCCCCTCATTCACCCCCTCATGCACCCCCTCATTCACCCTCTCATGCACCCTCTCATTCACCCCCTCATTCACCCTCTCATTCACCCCCCTCCATTCACCCCCCTCATACACCCCCTCATTCACCCCCTTATGCACCCTCTTATTCACCCCCTCATTCACCCTCTCATTCACCCCCCTCCATTCATCCCCTCATACACCCCCTCATTCACCCCCTTATGCACCCTCTTATTCACCGCCTCATTCACCCCCTGATGCACCCCCTCATTCACCCCCTCATGCACCCCCTCATTCACCCCCTTATGCACCCTCTTATTCACCCCCTCATTCACCCCCTTATGCACCCTCTTATTCACCCCCTCATTCACCCCCTGATGCACCCCCTCATTCACCCCCTCATGCACCCCCTCTTTCACCCCCTCATGCACCGCCTTTTTCACCGCCTTATGCACCCTCTTATTCACCCCCTTCCCCCCCCTGATACGCCCCCTGTTTCACCCCCTCTTCCCCCCATACACTCCCTGTTTCACCCCCTCATCTGCATAAGCGGTTTCTCAAAATGGCTTTAGAAAAACAACAACCTCCACACACTGTTGTCGTGGTTGTGGTGTGACGTGTGTGTCCCATTCTGCTGCGTCCAGACGTCATTGTTACAACAGCCCCCCTTTATTTTACACCCCTCAATGAACAAACGACTCAATTAAAACATCAGCAAACCAGTCACCCAATCAATCAAACTACGAAAATAATCCAGAACTCCCATCAATCCACCAATAAGATATCAAAACACTCGTCAATCGATTGTGGGAGAGGACAAGCGCGAGAGAGAGAGAGAGAGAGAGAGAGAGAGAGAGAGAGAGAGAGAGAGGCGCTGTTGTCAGGCCACTCAGACTCTTTGGGTTGCTGTGAGTCTGGATGTGTTTTCTCAGTATCCTCTTGTGTTTGTCGCTATGCGATGGAGAAAGAGTTTAGTGCTGCCGGCTGTTTAATTACATTCCCACATTATTATTCGAGAATGCTCTGATTATTAAAGAATAATGTGGGAGAGCCATGCGTCCTTGGATTGTGCTGCTAACAATACAAAGACAATATTCATGGCTGGCTCCACACGCAGTGAACAGGCAGCGTGTGCAGCGTTGATTAGAAGATGAAACGTATTAAATATAGGAATTTTTGGGGGGTACAAAATTGAGAAACCGCCCCCCATCTGTTTTTGAATCATGTTGCCCATCTTGTTGGTCTTCCCTGACTCTCTCCGTGATGTAGAACAGCCTGTGGGCTGATCTCTGTTATGTCTGAACCACAACGCTTATAGGAAGATAGTGACGTCATAGCGTGGGGAATTACAACACTTTTTTTTCCTTCTTTTTTTTCATGACTTTATTTGCACATTTTATGTGCATTACAGTATATCCACTCATTGTCTGTTTTTAACCAATGTTCATTTATGATTAGAATGAACGGTGATGCTTGAGTAGGCTGCAGTCCACTCCCCGGCCAAAGGGGCCAGCCGTGAGAAGGAACGTCCGATATCCGAACAGAGCACCTTCATTAAAATCCGTGTCCTCATCCGATGGCAACTTGTGCCTGCAGGCGTCCGGGTTCCCGGCCGAGCGGCTGCTGGTGTCGCTGTACCCGGGCCTCCCCACCGCGGGGGAGCTCTTCATCCTGCCCGACACACACCCGGAGCCGGAGCAGAAGACGGGCCCGCGAGAGGCCCTGGAGAGGGTACGTAGACGCGGCTCCCAAGCCCTTCAAGGACGTGACGGTAGCCGAGCGGAGCGCTGCCTTTTAATGAGCGTCCTTTTAATCTTTCAAAAGAAGGGATTCCTGCCGATGTGACGCAGAGTGAACGGCCTTGTGTTTGAAGTGCGCTGTATGAATAAACGTGCGTTGGCCAATTGTGTTCTGCTTATTTTACAATTAAATGCCATTGTCTTGGGTTTCACCATGTGTGTATGTGTGTGTGTGTGTGTGTTTGGATGACCTCAAACAGGTAGCGGACACCTTCATCAACGTCCTGAACCAAGGCTTGATCCAGTTTGAGCTGAAGCCTGGAGTCCGCATCATTGTGTACATGACGCACCAGACGCTGGGTGAGTTTGCCTCGAAGGCGAAGAGACGTCCTCCGCCTCGCGATTCAGGCATTTAACAAACGCTGTCGTTCAGACGCAGGTCGTTAAGGAGCAGGAGTGGCAGGTAGTAGTGCATCTTTCGCTCTCCGTGAGGATGCCTACAGGTTGATCTGCCGTACATTAGGGACCAAACCCAGGACCTTCTGGCTGGGAGTCCCAACGTCGTTAACCACAAGACGGTCCTTCACACCGCCGTCATCACCGGCGAAGCAACACACTCACAGAGAAGCTGCTAGAGACTCATCTGTTACAGGATGTCATGCATTGTATATTCATGTATGTCCTCTTTGTTTTACAAGGCGTTGTGTTGTCCCCCTCGCTGCATGGAAGGCACAATGGGATGTACGCCAACAGTTTTCCCTGGCGGTTATTGTAAATAAACACAACTTACCATAAAGTGTGGACGCCTCCCGCTCTCTCTCTCTCTCTCTCTCTCTCTCTCTCTCTCCTGGAATACATTATATGTATCCCGGTGCACCGCGGATATCAGGTGTCTGTGAAAGCAGGCGATCAATGCGGTTGATTGACACGTAAGGTGTTTGATATTCACCCGACTCGGGGAGATATTAGCATATGACTGAAAACGCGCGGACGTGAACGCGGGCGCCGGCGTCGGCTTTACCCTTTTCACCCTCCAGCAGATCCGTCTTCATTGGTTGTCGGAACACAAAAGGTCTGGAGGGCCTTCGGAGATGATCCCCAAAGGTCACCCCCTTCACAGGCATCTTCTGGGGGGGCGGACAGGGCCGGCAGGGGAGGTGGAGGTGGAGGTGGAGGTGGAGGTGGAGGGTGGGAAAGACCTGTGATTTCATTATCACACCTCAGCACTTTAAAGAGCATGACTAAGCATATGCTGCTGCATGCCGGACCCCCTGGGGAGAGATTTGCCCCCTGGGGATCTTACAAAGGTGCCTCCTGTGACACAAACTGCCCCCCCCCCCCCTACTCAGTAGTGGAGCAATTATTTTTTTGTTTACGCTTCAACATGACAATCACACAACCTACACCCCGTAAGCCTCCTATGTATTTATAGTGCATCAGGTAAACAGCACATTTATTGGGTTTGTTTTCTACTCATTCCTTCCAGCGCCGCTGGTGGACTCGGGCTCGGTCCACAGCGGCCCGGCGCTGCTCATGCTGCTGCTGGTGGTGCTGGTGGGCCTCGTCGCCTTCTTCATCTACAAGTTCAAAAGGTGGCGAGGCGTCAGACTGTCCCTGCAGCCAAGCTTGTCTTCCTGACCCGCGTGTTGGGGTCCCGGGGGGGGGGGGGGGGTCTGGGAGATGAAGATGTTAGGAGACTGTAATGGAGGGTGGGAGGAAGACGAGCATGTTGGGGAGCGTTTGGATGGCGTTGATTTGGAAATGGAAACACTTTGGCAAACTTTGTACAGTGTGATACACATAAAGCTGCACCATAATAAAATAACATTCACAGATACAGGTAGCAAGACGAATGAAGATGATGATTGGTCACAATTGAACACTTTACAATAAGGGGACGTAAATTAAGGTGACACAACTTAGTTATGACTGACTAAGACTAACTGACGAACATTAGGTAATGCAGCATTAAGCATTAACCAACTTAACTAATGGTCTGGTATTCATTTAGGAATGGTGTTGGTGCTTACTAATCGTGTTAACTAAGGTATTCATTTCTACATGATTTAAAAGGTGTTAGGGCTGATGGGTAACTCTTATCTGACACCCAGCAGTCTTGCTATGTTATTGCAGGTCTTCTGTGTGGAGCAGAGCCCGGGCTACTATGTGGAGGTGTTTCATTATTGAGATATACTACCGAGGAAAACTTTTCAAGTATATTTCCACCAGTGTTGCCAGTCTGCACGGTGTTGATTTGAAACCTTTCTTAAAGTTTACTATTGCTGCCCGAGTTTGTGTTTGCCAATCACACACTTCAAGGCCCCGCAGCCAGCAACACCATTTGTTGAAATTGATGCTCAACAAAACGCCCAGTCCCCCTATATGTCACCTTGTCTAGCATTTGTCGGACTAGGGTTAACCCAAACCCTAACTCGCAAACTCAAACCCATATGCTAATGCTAAAGAGCAATGCTTACTACTGCATTAACCAATGTTAATAATTAGTGTTAATAAATGTACCGTTATCAGATTGCGTTACCAGATTATTATTATCATTGTTATGATTTTCACTCATTCCGTCGTCAGGAAAATCCCCTGGATTCACGTGCAGGCTGAGGACAGCCAGGAGAAGGACCCGGAAGTGATCAGCACAGTGGGTCAGAACGACAACATGTCAAAGGTCAAGCTCAGCGAGTTCCCCTCCCAGAAGGACCTCCTGGAGAAAGAGCTGGAGATCAGGAGCAGAGGTAGGTGTGAAGTTCCCTCAATCTACAGTGGAGCTTCAAGCAGCTTTTGAACAGTTGGAACATTG
Organism: Urophycis tenuis; assembly: GCA_036785325.1. Classification (NCBI taxonomy): domain Eukaryota; kingdom Metazoa; phylum Chordata; class Actinopteri; order Gadiformes; family Phycidae; genus Urophycis; species Urophycis tenuis. The sequence goes on along the minus strand of JAXIVH010000004.1, from coordinate 15,479,481 downwards.
GGTCAAATTGCGATCAAGGAAAATGTTAAGGCAGAGTGTGTCAAATATTGGAATCCAGCCTAAAGCTAGAGTGAAGCTCTCTCAATCTAGAGCGAAGCTCTCTCAATCTAGAGTGAAGCTCTCTCAATCTAGAGCGAAGCTCTCTCAATCTAGAGTGAAGCTCTCTCAATATAGAGTGAAGCTCTCTCAATCTAGAGTGGTGCTCACTAAGTCTTAGGAAGCTGTCAAAGTCTAAAGGTTGAATTTATACTATAATCATACTTCTGAGACGAGTAGCCACTGTAGTAGCTGTTAGGAAAAAATGTTATCTAGCAATGGTATGGTTAGATGGTTGGATCTGGATTCCTCTTGGCGACTTTAAGTCTGGCTCTCTGGAACTTGGAGACATAACTTGGAGTGATTGAAGGATACACCTACGTCATGTCCAATCTTTTTAGTATATGTAATCTTTATACATTATAAGCCAATCAGAATGGGACATTCCTGTCATGCTGTTCCGATTTGGGACTTGTATATAATACACTGTGTCTCCGGGAGCAGAGGAGCAACTGAGGAAGATTCACGCAAAACCTCTTGCTTGATGAAATCCTCTGCTTCTCCTCGTACGAGATCAGTAAACAACTTCAGCTTAAACTATATAGAGTTCCTGGCACTTTTTGTTCTTCGGCATCAACAACAATCTCCTCACTATCAGTAGCTATGTTGAGAGTTGTATCTACGCTGCTGCATCCTTGACTCTGAGCTTAACCCACCAAACGTTGGCAGACGTCTTTGTCAGAAATGTATCTGGTGCTCTCTTTATGTGAAGATGATGTGTCATACTGATTCCTATTCACGCGAACCTCCTCAACACGTCTGTCATGAATAAAGCAGTACGCTATGTGGATGGAACATCAGAAATCAGAATTAGAAATCAGAAACAAGTTTATTGGCAAATAGGTTTGCACCTACAAGGAATTTGACTTGGTGCAATTGGTGCAAGAGAAATGGTTCAGGTTGGCCGTTCTCTCCAAGCCTGAGCCAAAGAGTGGGGTGGTGGTTGGGTGATGGTGGGTGATGGTTGGGTGATGGTAGGGTGATGGTTGGGTGATGGTGGGGTGATGGTTGGGTGATGGTTGGATGATGGTAGGGTGATGGTGGGGTGATGGTTGGGTGATGGTGGGGTGGTGGTGGGGTGGTGGTGGGGTGATGGTGGGGTGATGGTTGGATGATGGTAGGGTGATGGTGGAGTGATGGTTGGGTGATGGTGGGGTGGTGGTTGGGTGATGGTGGGGTGATGGTTGGGTGATGGTGGGGTGATGGGTAATTGTGGGGTGGTGGTTGGGTGATGGTGGGGTGGTGGTTGGACAGGTTGGGTGATATTTGATGTCAATATTATTTCATGAAACTTGATGTAGTTTGACATTTTGGATTTTCATGATATTCTGCATGTCTTTGCTCAAATGCTATATTGGTCTTAAAGGCCGCAGTCACACCAAAGTGATCAAAATGCCTGAAGTTTATTTGACTGTCGGAGCAGAGTGAAATTACAAATGAAATGGCTTCAAGCGACGTCCCTCTTTAGTTCTGCATTACAAATGAGTCGCGGTGAATGAGTTATGCTTAAACCAAAATTCTCATTCTCTCAACCAAAGTCGGTATGAGCAGAACACTATTCAGCAGCCCGTCTTTCAATTTGTCAGCCCGAAGTGAGACGAAAGGGACATTGAGTCATTGAGCGGACTCTTTCGTCCAAAGTGACTTCCAACAATCAGAACATGCCTTTTAATGTCGGGGCGACTTCCAAAGTGTTTCCAGAGCGACCGTTTTGAGTTGTTTACAATTAAAACAAAATAATCATACAATCGCAATGACAACAACAATCCCGAGTCCGCCGCGATTGACAACGCAATTTCCGACGTGTCCGTCTTCGTCCCGGTGTTGTTGATCGGTCACGCGGCTCTGACTCCGGCGCCGTCTCCGCCGGCTAATTGACGGTAAATCAACATTCTGGTGGAGCGGCGCTGGCCGGACCCCCAATCGGAATCGCGTGAGCGTGACTTAAAAGTGGGACGGCGTGCGGCGCGCCCCGCCCTCCCCTCCCCTCCCCTCCCCCCCGCCGCGCCTTCAAGCGACTCTGCGCTGACTCTGTGACGGGTCCCAGCCCTCGCCAGGCGCGTACGTCAGACTCGCCTTCAACAAAGTTCACCAAATAAACACAAAAAATAAAACGCCCTGCTGAGAGTAGTTTAAGCATACCGGCATGTCACACACGAGTGTGTGTGTGTGTATGTGTGTGTGTGTGTGTGTGTGTTTGTGTGTGTGTATGTGTGTGTGTGTGTATAATACACACACACACACACATACACACACACACACACACACAAAGGCTCACACACACACACACACACACACACACACACACACACATATACACACTGTGTATGTGTGTGTGTGTGTGTGTGTGTGAGCCTTTGTGTGTGTGTGTGTGTGTGTGTGTGTGTGTGTGTGTGTGTGTGTGTGTATGTGTGTGTGTGTGTGTGTGTGTATGTGCATGCACGTTTAAATGATGCACCTGCCTTAGTCAAAAACAAATGTCAAGTTGACAAGGCAAGGGTTTTATTTTTTTTGGGGGGGTGGGGGGCTGGTACCGGATGCCCATGGTGTTCGTTCCCTGAGGAAACACAATTGGACCCCAGCTGCCAGCACTGAAGTGTGTTTGACAAGAGCAGCACCACCGATGATCCTGACAGAAGGGGGGGAGGAGAGGGGAGGGGGGGGGGGACTACACGGCCACTTTTCTGGTCACTCAGCATTTCAGCCATTCTCTTTTATTTTTCCACCACTTTATTTTCCCCCTCACTTTTTCCCGGAGACCTTGCAAACTTCTAGGTTTTTTTTTTTTTCTTCCCCTCTCCGTTTCTTTCGGAGAGTCTTTTCCAAATCGTTTATTCACAAAGGGCAGAGCAGCGTGGGACTTCAGTTTCATGCTAGGTAGATTAAATAAAGTCGCTTCCGGCTGCGAAAGCGCTAATAGATTTCATTACCGCGCGCGGAGACGCGCCACCTATTTCTGGCCGAGCCGCAGATAAAAGACAACGACGGCCATAACGCCACGCGCTAATGTCATTCCCAACGCCGTGATTTGAACAAAATTCAAGCAAAGGTTAATATTCATACAAATGTCACGTGTTCTGAGAGGCTTTTTGGTATGTTTTTAATTTCGCCGCTGCTGCCTCGCTGACATTTGGAAGCCGGCATGGCGAGGCGCGGGGTGTTGTGTTGACATGGCGCGGGGTGTTGTGTTGACATGGCGCGGGGTGTTGTGTTGACATGGCGCGGGGTGTTGTGTTGGCATGGCGTGGGGTGTTGTGTTGACATGGCGCGGGGTGTTGTGTTGACATGGCACGGGGTGTTGTGTTGGCATGGCGAGGCATGGCGCGGGGTGTTGTGTTGACATGGCGCGGGATGTTGTGTTGACATGGCGAGGCGCGGGGTGTTGTGTTGGCATGGCGAGGCGTGGGGTGTTGTGTTGGCATGGCGAGGGGTGTTGTGTTGGCATGGCGTGGGGCAAGGTGTTGTGTTGGCATGGCGAGGCGTGGTTGTGTTGGCATGGCGAGGCGCGGGGTGTTGTGTTGACATGGCGAGGCGCGGGGTGTTGTGTTGGCATGGCGAGGCGAGGGGTGTTGTGTTGACATGGCACGGGGTGTTGTGTTGGCATGGCGAGGCATGGCGCGGGGTGTTGTGTTGACATGGCGCGGGGTGTTGTGTTGGCATGGCGAGGCGCGGGTTGTTGTGTTGGCATGGCGAGGCGTGGGGTGTTGTGTTGGCATGGCGAGGGGTGTTGTGTTGGCATGGCGAGGGGCAAGGTGTTGTGTTGGCATGGCGAGGCGTGGTTGTGTTGGCATGGCGAGGCGCGGGGTGTTGTGTTGACATGGCGAGGCGCGGGGTGTTGTGTTGGCATGGCGAGGCGAGGGGTGTTGTGTTGACATGGCACGGGGTGTTGTGTTGGCATGGCGAGGCATGGCGCGGGGTGTTGTGTTGACATGGCGCGGGGTGTTGTGTTGGCATGGCGTGGGGTGTTGTGTTGACATGGCGCGGGGTGTTGTGTTGACATGGCGATGGGTGTTGTGTTGGCATGGCGAGGCATGGCGCGGGGTGTTGTGTTGACATGGCGCGGGGTGTTGTGTTGACATGGCGCGGGGTGTTGTGTTGGCATGGCGAGGCGCGGGTTGTTGTGTTGGCATGGCGAGGCGTGGGGTGTTGTGTTGGCATGGCGAGGGGTGTTGTGTTGGCATGGCGAGGGGCAAGGTGTTGTGTTGGCATGGCGAGGCGCGGGGTGTTGTGTTGGCATGGCGAGGCGTGGTTGTGTTGGCATGGCGAGGGGTGTTGTGTTACGTTGGCATGGCGAGGCGCGGGGTGTTGTGTTGACATGGCGCGGGGTGTTGTGTTGGCATGGCGAGGCGCGGGTTGTTGTGTTGGCATGGTGAGGGGCAAGGTGTTGTGTTGGCATGGCGAGGGGCAGGGGGTTGTGTTGGCATGGCGAGGCGTGGTTGTGTTGGAATGGCGCGGGGTGTTGTGTTGACATGGCGAGGCGCGGGGTGTTGTGTTGGCATGGCGAGGGGCGGGGTGTTGTGTTGACATGGCGCGGGGTGTTGTGTTGGCATGGCGAGGCGAGGGGTGTTGTGTTGGCATGGCGAGGCGCGGGGTGTTGTGTTGGCATGGCGAGGCGAGGGGTGTTGTGTTGGCATGGCGAGGGGCAAGGTGTTGTGTTGACATGGCGAGGACCACCCCCTGACACACACAGCAGGCTCCCTCGCTGGGGTCCGCAGACTCACTGATCCTGGAGGCCCCCCCCCCCTCATCCCCCCCCCCCAACCTAACTCCTATCTGCTCCATCAACACCATGTATCTAAACTCACTGCAAGCAGCTTGGGATAAAAGAACGTCTTCACCAACACACACGTTAGGCCTGCTGTTCTCATCAGACACACAGGGCTGCAGTTGAACCTCCAGATAAAACCATCCTTTGAATGTGATTGTGAGATGTGTTTGCCTCGCCACCCCTCAGCCCCATTACGGTTGTCATCATCACGGTTCCGTCGTCTGCTGTGTGTGGTCCCCAGGAGGCCTGGGGAGGAACACGGAGAGGGTGATCACCAGGGAGTTCCCCAACTGCACCAACGTGTAGCGGAACGTGGAGAGTGAGTACAGAGCGGCCATCACTGGAGAATGTTTTGTCTTTTACAGAACGTGTACATCAAAACAACGCTGTTTATCTGCCATCCGGACGCCCCTTTTGACTTTTGACTCATAGAGTGTCATGAATATTATTATTATTATTATT
>JAXIVH010000004.1:15464155-15469155 GCA_036785325.1 Urophycis tenuis | reverse complement strand
CCAAGCTCCGCGGCTGATCAACGCCGTGGCATCGCGTGTTCCTTCATGTCGTCTGTCATGTGGAGTTGAGTTGCCAGTCTAAAATGGAGGCTCCATTACGTTGAGTGGGGGGGCCCCTGGGGGCCAAACGAGGACGTGGCGTGTCTCTCTAATCAACAGCGCTCACGATCGGAGCGCTGGATAGCAACACAGCTGTTGGCATCTCCCGGCCGGGTCATGTGATCACCATTTCACCATAAGAGCCCTCCGGTTCTGTGGGGGGGAGAACCGTAGTGAAGAACAAGAGCCTGGTGCCGCGTGGCCGTGTGTTATTTTACACGTCGTGACACGCAAAGTCCTGCACACGGCCCCGCCAATCCACAGGCCCCAGATCTGTTTGGTACGCAGAGAGGACGTCATCGTACGACACTGTCTTCAGCCGGGTTTTCAGGGTTTTTTTTTTACACTGTTCTCAGATATTTGATGGGAGTCATATTGCGGACGGAGGGACAGACAGACGCGCTCCGCTGATCTCCGACGGATAAAACAACCGACGATATACCTTTTTACACGTGGCACATCTATATATATATATTTATCTATATATACTGTATATATATATATATATATATATATATAGATAGATATATATATATATATAGATATAAATATATAGATGTGTACACGCAGCTATTTACACCAGGAGGATCACAAGAGTCCCTTCCAAAAATACAAGTGCTTTAAGTCAGAGAGGGGGGAAAAAAATGGCCGCCCTGTTTGTTAGTTTTCTTTTCTCCGTGGAGCATATTGCCGTATAAATCTGTACACATCTTCTCCCTGCGCCACGGCGCGGGGAACACTTGTCTGTCCACGCACGAGCAGCAGAGGAAAAAAAATAAATAAATAAAAGAGAAAAAAAAAACACTCCAGAGTATTCATGGAGGCTGAGCCACTTCAGAGTCTGCCTCTCAGCCCGAGGAACGCCAACTGCCAAGCAAGACGTATCGCCTCCACCTGGCCGCAGAATCCCAGCATTAAGACACATGAGGCCCTGCCTCCAAGAGTTTGATGTCTGTTCGGGAAGGCAGGTAGCCTGGTAGGAGCGGGGGGGGAGAAGAGGGGGAGAGAGTGGGGGGAGAGAGAGGGGAGGGAGAAGAGGGAGAGGAAGAAAGAGACAGGGGAATTATTTTATTTTTATTTATTCATTGTATTCTCATTGTGCAGCATTGAAGTATTAACATACCGACCGTAGCCTTTTTTAGTGCGTGTGAGTGTGCGTGTGCGTGTGCGTGCGTTTGCGTGTACGTGTGTGTGTGTGTGAGCGTGGGTGTGTGCTCGTGTGTGTGCCTGAGTGTGTTTTTGTGCATGTGTGTGTGTGTGTATGCGTGTGTGTCTATGCATGTGCGTGTGCGCGTGTGTGTGAAAGTGGGTGTGTGCGTGTGTGTGTGTGTGTATGCATGTGCGTGTGTTTGTGTGAGCGTGGGTGTGTGTGTGTGTGTGCGTGTGCCTGTGTGTGTGTGTGCGCGTGTATGTGCGTGTGCGTGTGTGTGTGCGTGTGTGTGTGTGTCTTTCTCCCCCCCCTGCCGTGTCAACACATCTATCTAGGCCGTGGGCAGGGAGGTTGTTCAGCTACTTTAGGTAAATAAATCAGATGGAAATCGGATCAGGAGGAGCAGATGAAAATGCTTTCACCGCTCCACTGCCTTCCTCAGACACTAATTAATTTATATGGACATCGAGGGAGACGGGGAGAGGGAGGGGGAGTGGGGAGGGGGGAGTGGGGTAGCCCCTGCCACCCCACCCATCCCATCACTCACAGTGCGCTTTGTTATTGCGTTGCCTGAACACACATGTGGATGGCGTGACCACGTGGTTGATCAGTAGTGAGGGTTCTGATGGTCTCCGGGCTGCTGAGGGCTGGAGACACGACTGCTGCTGCTGCTGTTCCACTGGAAGCCGCCAGCAGTAACCGGCTTCCAGCAGCACCAAGAGGATGCAGGGAGCTCTTCTTCTTTTTTAGGGCTTCAGAAATGGGATGCATGCATGTCTCCATGCCACGCCGGTTTTATTCAATCACTTGCGTTTGTCGCAGACTGAAAATGGGAACACTTTATTGGTGAACAGTACACAGCGATGAACAGTGACGGCGCAAACTCAGCGCTCAGAAATACGTGCACAAAATGTCCGATGGGTCGTTTGGGGGGGGGGGGGGGAGGGGCCTTCACAAGGCGGCTCGCGGCCCCGCAGGGCTCAGGAAGGCCCGGTTTGTGGCGGTTAAGATGGCGGGGTGGGAGGAGCCTATACCTCGCCGCGGGGAGTCCATCTTGACGTCGACGTGCTCCGGTGACGTCATGGCGCCCGCCTGGGCGTCGCCCGCCACCAGAGAGGTCACCGTGGGAATCACTTCCTGTTCCTTCTCCGGCTGCTCCGCCGCGTAGGCGTCGCCCCTGGGGGACTTCCTGTCGGGAGTTTGGGACCACAAAAATAAAAGCGTCTGAGCGAGTTTTTTACTTTAAAGCCCCAAAAAAGTACTGTAAGTTGCTTTGGATAACATAATTAATAAAGTGTCTCTATAAAAGGGTCTGCCAAACAACAGAACGGTAGTCGATTCAAACAGGAATGGCGTGCGTGTTCCTTCTCCTTCATGCAACGACAACACTTAATTCAAAGTCGTTTTGGCTTCAAGTGCCTGCTAAACGCCCAGACGTTGTAAAGACAGAGATGTCTCATTTCTAGACTCTGTTTGGATGAAATCCTCTGCTATACAACCGACACATCCATAACTACGGGCAGTGTGTAAGAACCTGAAGCTCTGCCTTCCTTCAGAGCTGTGTTGTCATGCATCGCTGCATGTCGGCCATCTTGAGGCCGGCGGGAGCTTATTTCGATGGGGTTGCGGTGAAGATCTGTTTGGTTGCGTTTTGAGACGTGACGCAACACAACACTTTTCCTTCCCCATCTAGTTTTACAATCAATACGTTTGTTATTTTGGCGCCGCAAACGGCCGGCTTACCACGCCAGTTTCCAAACAAGACCTGACCTCCTGTGGCTAGTTTCCTCCCTGTGGCGTCCATAAGAATATATATATATATATATATATATATATATATATATATATATATATATATGTACAGTATATGTTCTAGTATTGTAAGAAGCCTGGTTCAAATCCAAAGTTTTCTGCTGGACTCCTTCATTAAGGTTAAACACTGTGATGTGAGGACAGTGTGTGTGTCTGTGTGTGTGTGTGTGTGTGTGTGTGTGTGTGTGTATGTGTATGTGTGTGTGTGTGGGGGGGGGGGGGGGGACCTTCGCATGCCCCCCCCTGAGAGTTTGTTCTCGGCCTATCACGCGGGCCGGCCGTGCGGCTGTATAATAAATGCACTCTTGAGGGGCTTATCTCTTCAACCTTTGGTGCCATCCCCGCACGCCGCACCGCCCACCCAACCACTGTGTTTAGCATTTCCGAAAGGTCAAGCTTCTCCCTGTCAGACAGATGAATATTGATAACTGCGGGACACTCTGACACCGTGGTTGGCCGCGCAGGGAGAATTGATTAGGCTGTCATTCCCCGTAATACTCGGCTGATTGAGACAGAGGAGAATTGTCTTATTCCTTGAGGCTATTATTGTGTCGCGGATGTCCATAACTGCAGGATATATGGCGTGTGGATACTTGGGGCCTGGTGGGGGGAGGGGGGAGGGGGTTTAAGGCTTGAGGTTATTCAGTCCAACTCGCAAGACATGTGAGTGCCTGCACTCCTAGATGTTGAGAATGGTCTTCTGAACCGGTGGGGGTTCCACAGAGGAGTGCAGGCTCCAGTGCTTTGGTCTGGAGAAGGTCTGCTGACCAATGGGAACACCAGGAGACCCTGAACTAAACCTGAAGTAATCACCTGAAGTGATCACCTGAAGTGATCATACACACCGTTTGGGTTTACTGAGGGTTGTTTGCTTTCTGTTCACCACTTTGCAGATTAACAGTTTTCCGACTGAAGTTTTCAGTTTCTGAAACATTTCTTTCAATTTTGTATTGAGTTGAGCACTTTGGACTTTATTGGACAGACAACAATAATTGTGTAAGTGTGTAATCAGTTTGTGGAGGGAGGAGAACCCCTAAAACAAGCACTAGTCATGAATTGGTAAAATGTTTTTTTTAGGGGGTAAATAAAAACAAGACAAAGAAGAGAAAAACTGCCACTTGTTTTGTTGTCTTGTCTTGTACACGGTGTCTGGCATGTCTCCAGGCACCGGAACCTTGTACCACGCAAAACAAGTTCCTTAAGGACACTTTCACTGAACTGGAAGGGGCGACTTGAACCCGTCCCACGTTGACCCGTGACATGGGGACGGGACGGGGTTTGAAACGCACTCAAAGCAGAGACAAACCCCCCGGCTCCCGCCTCCAAGAACAATGCACTCAGGTTGTATGGTTGTGGAGCTGCGGGGCTGCAGGACTACGGAGCTGCGGGGCTGTGGGGCTGCAGGGCTACGGAGCTGCGGGGCTGTGGAGCTGCAGGGCTACGGGGCTACACCGCTGCGGGGCTGAGAGGCTGTGGGGCTGTGGGGCTGCAGGACTACGGAGCTGCGGGGCTGCGAGGCTGCAGGGCTGTGGGGCTGCAGGGCTGCAGGACTACGGAGCTGCGGGGCTGTGGGGCTGCGAGGCTGCGGGGCTGTGGGGTTGTGTGGCTGCAGGGCTACGGAGCTGCGGGGCTGCGGGGCTGCAGAACTACGGAGCTGCGGGGCTGCAGGGCTACGGAGCTGCGGGGCTGTGGGGCTGCAGGGCTACGGAGCTGCGGGGCTGTGGGGCTGCAGGGCTGTGGGGCTGTGGGGCTGCGGGGCTGTGAGGCTCTGGGGCTACAGTGCTGCGAGGCTGCAGGGCTACGGGGCTACAGTGCTGTGGGGCTGTGGGGCTGCAGGGTTGTGGGGCTGCAGGGCTGTGGGGCTGCAGGGTTGTGGGGCTGCAGGGTTGTGAGGCTGCAGGGCTACGGAGCTGCGAGGCTGTGGGGCTGCCGGGCTGCA
>JAXIVH010000004.1:15446655-15456655 GCA_036785325.1 Urophycis tenuis | reverse complement strand
GAGAGAGAGAGGGAGAGAAAGAGAGAGAGAGAGAGAGAGAGAGAGAAGAGGGAGGGGAGAGGGAGAGAGAGAGAGAGAGAGAGAGAGAGAGAGGAGGGAGGGGGGAGGGAGAGAGAGAGAGAGAGGGAGAGGGAGAGAGGCAGGGAGAGAGAGGGAGAGAGGGAGAGAAAGAGAGAGAGAGAGAGAGAGAGAGGGAGAGAGAGAGAGAGGGGAGAGAGAGAGGGAGGGAGAGAGGGAGAGAGGGGAGAGAGAGAAAGAGGAGAGGGAGACAGAGAGAGGGAGAGAGAGAGATAGAGAGAGGGAGACAGAGGGAGAGGAGATAGAGAGAGGGAGACAGAGAGAGAGACAGAGAAAGAGAGGGGGAGAGACAGAGAGAGAGACAGAGAAAGAGAGGGGGAGAGAGAGAGAGGAAGAGAGAGGGAGAGGGAGAGAGAGAGAGAGAGAGAGAGGAAGAGAGAGGGAGAGGGAGAGAGAGAGAGAGAGAGAAAGAGAGAGAGGGAGACAGAGAGAGACAGGTGGACACGGTGAGGGGCAGCCAGCAGGACAGGACATGCTGTGCCATAGGGTCCATCAGTCTGGGGGGAGGAAGGTGTTACACCTCATTAACCTCTCGCCGTGGTCCGTCCCGCGGGGGTCCGTGGCCCGCGGTACTAATTTACAGACACCTGTGGAACCGGGCCTCCGAGCGGGCGCAGTAATGATTGGTCGGTGCGGTGACCGAGGCCCTCGTGAAGCGGTTTGGCCGTCGGGACACGCTGCGGTACCAGAACCGACACGCTGCGGTACCAGAACCGGCGCGGTGCGGTACCAGGCCCGACACGGCGCGGTACCAAGAACCAACACGGTGCGGGTACCAGGCCCGACACGGCACGGTACCAGGCCCGACATGCTGCGGTACCAGAACCGACAAGGTACGGTACCAGACCCGACACGGTGCGGTACCAGAACCGACACGGCTTGCGGGTTTCGTTGTGCATCGCAGGCATCGAACCCAGTACTTTTCGGCCGGGAGAGTCAAACACCCTATCCTCAGGGCTGGCCCAATTATCTCACATTGTAGCCGAATGTATAATAATATATATATAATATAATATCTGATCCCCGATGTCCGGTCAGCAAGATGACCTCACCCCCATCTGTGCTCCTTAAAGACATTTATCTGAAGTCACTGCAAGTCAGATGACAACATTTCCTCAAAGGCTGAACAGTAACTAGAGGGTGCGTTTTTTCGGAAAGAAAACACCAGCGTGAGAAATGTGGGCCTCTTTTCACGGTCGGTGCATCTCAGGCCACACGGTGTCATGGCAACCGTGACACCTTGGTAATATCTGGATATTTTCTTCCCCTCAAGCGTTCCTCATAGCGTGCGGACTCACAGGAGACGTGCAGGTAGAGGGTGACCTGGTCTGACCCAGACGGTTCCGCGCCACAGCGGAGACGTGGTAGATGCCCACCCGGGTGTACGTGTGCCTGATCCCGTCCTCCATGGAGCTGGTGTTGGCGTACGACACGGCCGTGCCGTCGCCAAAGTCCACCGTGATGCTGGTGGTGGCGCTGCCACCCTGCAGAACCCACACACAACAACAACAACAACAACAACAACAACACACAGGAGGTAACCGTTTACAACTGGAGCAACATCACGCTGTCCACGGCCACCGCGGCTTACCAGAACTTTAGTCCAAGGAGAATGCGTTGCTATTACAAAACACAACTCAATGAAAATGCTGAGAACTTTGCTGAGATGCAGATGGTAATTGATATTGTCACATTGGACTTGAAATAACACCTGCACAAGCAATTCACTTAACGACACAGTCAATTAACCAATTAACTAAGTACCCCTCACAGAAAGAACAACAAAACGACAGGACAGAGATTCAGAGATTGTCTTCCAAAATGAAACACTTACACACAAAGGACCACAGGTTGTATATTTATCTTTTTTGTAGACAAGGTTTGTATTCCCTCAGTTTCAGCCATTTGTGGCTTTAACGACAATTACATTCTCTCACTTCAGCAATGCTACTGTTTACCTCTTCAAAAGAGTGAGTCAGGCAATGCATGGAGTTATTCAACAGTGAATCCACCTAACTTCACCATCAGTAACATTAAGAAAACATTAACATTAATATGTTTATAATGATAATTGATGTTTTGTCATCATAACATCAGGTCACGTTTGCATTCCCCTTCTTAAATGTATAATGTACACAACAAGCCTACACATCTGTAGTGTTTATAGTGTTACAGCTCCACATAAACCCTCACTTGTTTGTCCATGTGTTTCTATGTTGCTTGTTGTAGCACTGAACCGAGACAAATTGTATGTTCATCTCTTGTGTGTTCACTTTATTGGCTACTAAAGAACTCCTGTGACAAAACTGCACTGGGCTACCACACCACTAGCTAGTCACATCTGAACGATCCAGAGCAATCCCACAGGGTGAATTCACATCCTTCTGACATCCTGGGATTTTTGTAATGCAAAATATTCATTTTCTTTAGAAATATACCAAAGTCCCAAAGTAACACTAACTCTGAACATCATGTCACCTTGTCTTCAATCACCCACACATTGTGACATTACACACACACACGGAAAGACACACACTTCATAGACACTGAACACACACACGCAAACACGCATTTGGTGTGTCACAGACAGACAGACAGACAAACAAACACACACACACGCACACATGCACACACACACACACACACACACACAAACACACACACACACACGCACACACGCACACACACACACATCCACACACACATCCACGCGCACAATGCACGCACGCACAGCACACAAACACGCACACACGCACACACACACACATCCACACACACATCCACACGCACGCGCACGCACGCATACACACACACACACACACACACAAACACGCACACACACACACATCCACACACATCCACGCGCACGCGCACACACGCACGCACACACACACACACATGCACACACACACACACACACACACACACACACACACACACACACACACACACACACACACACACACTCTCCTGGCATCAGCACCTCCTCCAGGAAGAGGAGAAAAGGTGACGTTCTGGCCCCTGAGGGCCACCAGGGTCTGCTCCATGGTGAGCAGCTGGAGCCCTCTGGGGGCCATGCTGGGCATCTCTGTCGCCTGGGGCCCGTCCGCACCCCACCTCCCGCTGTGCAGTTATTGGACAGAGCCCTGCGGTACCTAGAATGTACAGGCACACACACACACACACACACACACACACACACACACACACACACACACACACCACACATGCTCACACACACACACATGCACACACATGCACACACACACACACACACATGCGCACACACAATGTTGGAATACACAGACAAGTCATAAAGGATTTATTTGAAGCTGACATATATACTATATGCTCGCTGTTCTTCCTCCATCTCTTTCTCTCCCAATCTTTCTGTATGTATCTCTGTCTGCCGATCTCTCTCTCTCTCTCTCTCTCTCTCTCTCTATCTCTCTCTCTCTCTGTCTGTATCGTATCTCTCTTTCCCTAACTATCTATCATCTACTGATCTACACTACACATAATACAGTGTATTCATGCTGTGACTGAACTCATTAACTGTATAGATGCATGCCTTTCATCTCTTAAAAAAAGACACACACTCTCACACACACACACACCAAACAGGAAGAAAGGTGGCGGTATTGAGTCATAGTATCATTCACAAAGCAGAGGATGATGTTTATACAATGAGAGCATTCCCCACTATTCAGCCACTTCTATACCATGCTGCTCTGCCTGCTGTCTGACATCCTCAATAAAATGTCCTAGAAACATCACCTCTCTCTCTCTCTCTCTCTCTCTCTCTCTCTCTCTCTCTCTACCCGGTTCTGTTGAGGTAGGTTTCCGTGGCGACGGTGCAGTCTCGGGCCGTCGGGGTGAACCAGAATTCAGGCGAGCAGCTCCCGTCAGTGGACCTCTCGAAGCCGTAGTCACTAGTGAGTCAAGCCATTGCGTTGCCATGGAAACCACACACACACACACACACACACACACACACACACACACACAAAGTAATGAATGGGCAGAGGTGAAACAAAAAAAAAACACATTGAAGTAAAAAAAGAACTTAAGAAGAATTAAGGAAATTAGATTTAGAATGCTCGAGAACAATCATTACAAATGTTTTTTGTGTGTCTCGTGGTAGCCAGAGATAAGGTTATTTAGAAAATTCAAACCCTTCCAGCTTCTACTGTACAGTGTTTTACATAATTCCGATAACATCTAATACTACTTAAATTAAATTGAAATCAAATTAAATTAATTCAACATTTCGAGAAAAGCTTTCTAGTTTAAAAAAGTTCAAATTGGCGAGTTTTAGCCTTTAAGCAAGATAAATAATGAGAAAATAATCTGATTCCCCTTCTGTAACAGTTTGCATTGAAGACCTCATACTTAACCATTTGAAGTCTACAGTTCTCTCTCTCTTGCTCCTTTACTTGGCAGGGAAAAATCAAACATGAACAATTTACTGTAGTCTGGGCATAAAGTCCAGTCTGTCCTGCTACAATTGACACAGAAAAATCAAACAAAAACATGGATTCATAGTTTGTATACAACCATTTTCTAGCACTCAGTATTAAATTAAAAACATTTTGACCATATCAACACATCCAACACTTTAACTCTACAGTCCCTTGCCTCCTTTCTTGGCACTGAAAACTCACACACAACACGAACCCTTCCAATAGCTTGTATAAATTAATTTCTAAGCATCCAGCATAAAAAATACACATCTTAACCATATCAACATTTATAACTATTGGATTTGGAGTCTCGTCTATCCAACTTCACTTGGAACAGAAAACTCAAACATGAACTCTTAGTTGTAGTCCTGTAGTATATATGTATTTTCTTTCCTCGCATTCGGTATATATATATAAAAACTCCTTACCATATCAACATTCTCGATATTTGAAGTCTATAGTCTCTGTCCCTTCTGCCTTAGGCACAGAAAACAAACTCAACCTCAAACAGGAACTATATCCAGCAGTCTGCATATATATTTCCTAGCATTTGCCACATATATATTAAAAAAAAAAAAGATCTTGTCAGATCTTAACCGCATCAATATTTCCAACATTTTAAGTTTATAGTCTGTCCCTCTTCACTTCATGTAGTTTGTATACATTTATTCCTAGCATTGGGGTATACTAAAAAACAGCCGGCCTGTGGAGATTACGAGAGTGTGATGTATTGAATGTACTGATGCAGAAAAGAAGGAATGTGCTCAACCACCACCGCCACCACCCTCAACACCCCCACCACCACCCCCACCCACACCACCCCCACCACCAGCCCCACCCACCCCCCATCACCCCCACCACCTCCACCACCACCCCATCACCCCCACCACCCTCCGCCCCCACACCACCACCCCCCATCACCCCCACCACCCCCACCAACCCCATCACCCCCACACCACCACCGCTGTTCTCACCACTCAAAGTCCGCCTCGGTGCATGGACATGGTTCTGGCTCCTGCGCGTGCTGCTGGTCCCTGGTCTTCACGCACCGGGCGCTGCCTCTTAACTTCTGGAAGGTTCTCTTCACTCCCATGATGCAAACCTCACCCTGTAACCACACGGCGTGCTGTTGTTGGTTGGGCTCGGTGTTAAGCAGGACAGGATAGCGTGTGTTTCACCACTTTGATAATGAAGGGGCTTTTTCCTTGCTCTTTGAAGACGGAGGATGAGGAGGGTGTGTTATACAATGGGTTAGGCTCTTTGAAACTGTAGCTGTGATGAAGGGCCACATCAGAAACAATATCTTCTGGTCAAGTCAAACGGGACAGATAAGTCTGATTAGAGACCACAGGGGGCCTGCCGTACCTCGTTGTGTAACCTCCAGGTCTGGTAGTAGTCGTCTGGCAGACAGCGGCGGCTGAAGAACGACCGGAAGTCGATCTTCACCAGCTGCCACTCGGACCGATGGCTGAAGTGACCGAATATTCTGCACACAAACAAACAAACAAACAAACAAACAGACAAACACACAAGAAATGAAACATCGATTCACACGCGGCCGTTTAGCAGGCGCTCACTGTATCTCCTCGGTGACTTTGCGGAGCTGAGAACAATCAAAGCACAGGAGCGGTTAGCGGGGCGAGGTGCAGAAAGTGCTGCGCGCAGCAGGTTTTGTGGTGGAACACGACCGGGGAGCTGAGGGAAACAGACAGAGGAAATGCTCACAAGAATGTCGCTGCCCAAGCAAAGTCCCAGAAGTAGATCAAACCCTCCCCCTAACTCCCGCTACCATGAGCATAAAACAAATAGACACTTACCCTGGCGCTACACTTTGAAACGGCAAACAAACAAACTGTTTCCAAATGTTATTTCAGTTTTTTGTTGACCTATATATGTGCAGTGTTTACAGCTACATCAATGTATCAATATTGTCAGCGTTTCCTTTATCATCCCCTATTCTTCTTCATCCTAATATTACATATATTATATCTGTTATATGTGGTGGCTAGGCTGTTTGAATCCCAGCCAAAAGGTACTGGGTTTGATCCCCCTCCTGTCCTCACCTGTAGACATCCAAGATCCTCAAACACCTGATCTGTTTCTGGATCCTCCTGTAAGTCCCTTTGGGCTAAATGCATCTTCTGACTGACTAAATATGAAAATACTATATTATACTATTTCTATTCCACAAAGTGGATATCCATTCATATACAGCGTTATCCAGCATGTGACAATAAACTTGAAACTTGATTTGCCAAATCCAAATGTGTCCACACATTTTTAGACAACAGACTGCAAGGGTGTCATTCTGCCATCAGGAACCGGTAGAACCGCGGTTCTACCCACGCTTGTAACCTTCGCTCACTCTCAGTCTTTCCTTTTGTTTTCTTTGACTCTTTGTCTACACACGTGGCCCTTGAAGAACCTGGACCACGAGCACAGAACTGGTTCTGTCGGCCCGCTGGGCCCGTCGTGGCCACGCCCGTCTCGGGCGGTACCGAGGAGGGCTGGTACCGAGGAGGGCGGTGCCGAGGTGGGTGGTACCGAGGCGGTTTGGTACCGAGGCAGGGGGCGGGGTCTGGGACAGCAGGCCTACGTACGTCATGATCAGGGTGTCCCTCGCCGGGCTCCCCCAGAACCCCGTCCACGTACAGCGGGGAGGAGGTGAAGCTGTAACGCTCCCAGTTCTGGCCCTCATCAAACTCAGCCTGGAGGAGGAGGAGGAGGAGGAGGAGGAGGAGGAGGGGGAGGAGGAGGAGGGGGGGAGGAGGAGGGGAGGAGGAAGAGGGGAGGAGGAGGAAGAGAAGGAGGAGGAGGAGGAGGAGGAGGAAGGAGCACAGCAAACAGGTGACGAGGGGGACCAGGGTCACAAAAAGAGAGGTGAAACGGATTTGCCGCAAGATGTCGTGCTCATTACTCCAAGAGAGTTGAGCCATATAGTGTATGTAGGGTTCAGAAGAAGAAGAACGGGACTAGGGAGATAAAGTTTAATAAGAAAATAAAAGCGCAGGAAACGGAATAGTTTTGCCCTGAGATATATTGTGTGTTTTTCCAGGACGAACCAACAATGTACGGTTAGGAAAAACAAGTGGCTGGGGACCATCGCCGCAAACGGGGGTGAATTTAATCATAAAGCAAGCATCCGACAATTTAAATGGAAAGGGTTAGGGAGGAGGAAGAAAGAGGGACCAGGGGCTGACTGCCAGAAATAGACCAACTAGGTGGACAGCCATTACAGAGGTGAATTCAATCAGGGAAAAAAGAAAAAAAAAAACCAGAGCAGAGGCATGCAGCAGTTTCCCTCAAGGCATAATGTATATATTTCTGTACCAGATATGTCTTATGGGCAGTGGAGTGTGTCGTATGGCCACCAGAGCTCCTCCCTGGTTCAGAAACAGAACGCTGTATTCTTCCTCAAACACCTGGAAGACAAACGCAGCGTGAGACCATTCACACAGGCCAGAGCTAGACTTGTTATTGTGAGAGAGAGACAACAAACATGTAGGCATTGGATTATTTGTTGGCGTGGACGGACATTTTTCCCTGACTCGGACAAACGAATTGCATTAATTGCACGTTTGGCTAGCAACCTCAGAATCTGTTGAAAGATATTTAGATTTTATTTCCTTTGAACAAGACTTAATCTCCAACAAGAGATTCAGCCTCATGCTCGCGTTAAGCAATGTCAAGTATCAATGGTTTGTTATGAATTTTTTATCACAAGATTTTTTGTCTAAGCGGATTTATGGAGGCCGAAAGCCAAAATCAATCCGCCCTCTCTTTGATATGAGTTCACTCAGCTCAGAAATATAAAAATAAGAGCTCTACCTCTCTCCATGTGTTCCCGGCATCAGATGTAATAAAAATGCTGACATTATTGCTGGTTAGTTCAGGGCCCATCACACCTGCACACAGAGATATGTTTTCACATAAAAAAACAGCATTTACTTAGAAGGAAATGTTGATATATATTCATCAACAGACAAAGACAATGTGCTGACAAAGGTCTCAGGTCTTATTGAATACACCTCATTTGGCAAGAAACCCTTTCAAATATTCAAGTTTGAACCTTTCGCAAATTTTTTGCTTCACTGTCACAAGAATATAGACTCCCTCAGCCGGGAGGACGGCGCCGACAGCGGAAGCATTAGCTGCGGAACAATCAAATATTATGGAACGTCGAGGGTCGAGCGGCGTTTCCGTGGCAACCGCCCATCAGCCGATACAGTCAAAAGTTGACCGCGTTGTGTAACTTCCTTACCTGACGCAATTATAATTCCTGGAGCCGAGTCTTTGCTCACAATGTTCCCCGACGTGTAGGGGTTCTCAGACACATGGAGGTGCAGGTGCAAGGAACAAAATGGCTGACAACAAGAGGATATAAGAGAGAGAGGTATAGGAAGACATTAGTCACCATGACAGTTGTTCACAGACAGGGCTGCGCTGGCACTTGTCAAAGTAAAAGTTATTCCAAGAGCATCCTTATTTTAAAAAGTCCTCCAATTACTACTATGCTATTGTTGGTTTTATGTGAAATCCAAAAGTGAACACCTCAGAGGATTCCATCAGGTGTGAGAAATACACATTGAATAAAATAAGTAAGGTTAACGGTTAAAAAGTATTGATTTGTATGGTAAATGACAACATTTCAAATGCTAAATGAAGATCTAAATAATTTACTAATTTCCAACACTCTCAAAAAGGTTTTGACGTGCTCTGGGCACATTAAAACATATTAATCCACCCACACACATATACTATATATATATATATATATATATATATATATATATATATATATATATATATATATATATATATATATATATATCACCATTCCATGTACCTGTTCACAGTATACCGTGTTTCCCTGCAGATCTGTGGCAGGCGCCTGCAGGAGCTGCCAGTCCCTCCCCTTGTTGTACGTTATGTAAGTTCTCACCTGGCCATCGACGACTTTATTTGACAGGAAAACTCCCTTAATCCCAGCTACCTGTGGGAGGCAGTGGGTGAGGGGGGGGGGGTTGTCAAACTTTCCACTGTTCCAACATAGTACATCAAAAAAACAAAAGCAAAAATGAAAAAGGGTTTGTTTGCAACAGGAGAAGGCGTCACATGCGGTTTCCTTTCTCTGACAGGAAATACTATTTTGGATCCTTCTGTGGGGAATCAAAACAAAATAAAAGCGCGGCTCCGAGACTTTTGCTGCTTTATCTGTGGAACGGCTGCGACGGCGAAGCGTTGCAGCCCTTCCCTTGTTCGTTGGTGCGTGGCCGCATTCCCCCGTTTCTGTTGATGGTGGGCAAATCTTTGTACACGGACAAGAGTAAACCACTTCTTTGGTCGCTCTGCCGCAAGAAACCCTTTTTGAGAGGGGGAAGAGAAATGACTGCGGCAGACGATAATCTATAGAGAGGCACAAATCTGTAGTTTCCATCCGGGTCTCGAAGCTTAGCGAG
>JAXIVH010000004.1:15423908-15436408 GCA_036785325.1 Urophycis tenuis | reverse complement strand
GATGTATTGAATGTACTGATGCAGAAAAGAAGGAATGTGCTCAACCACCACCGCCACCACCCTCAACACCCCCACCACCACCCCCACCCACACCACCCCCACCACCAGCCCCACCACCCCCATCACCCCCACCACCTCCACCACCACCCCCATCACCCCCACCACCCTCCGCCCCCACACCACCACCCCCATCACCCCCACCACCCCCACCAACCCCATCACCCCCACACCACCACCGCTGTTCTCACCACTCAAAGTCCGCCTCGGTGCATGGACATGGTTCTGGCTCCTGCGCGTGCTGCTGGTCCCTGGTCTTCACGCACCGGGCGCTGCCTCTTAACTTCTGGAAGGTTCTCTTCACTCCCATGATGCAAACCTCACCCTGTAACCACACGGCGTGCTGTTGTTGGGCTCGGTGTTAAGCAGGACAGGATAGCGTGTGTTTCACCACTTTGATAATGAAGGGGCTTTTTCCTTGCTCTTTGAAGACGGAGGATGAGGAGGGTGTGTTATACAATGGGTTAGGCTCTTTGAAACTGTAGCTGTGATGAAGGGCCACATCAGAAACACATATCTTCTGGTCAAGTCAAACGGGACAGATAAGTCTGATTAGAGACCACAGGGGGCCTGCCGTACCTCGTTGTGTAACCTCCAGGTCTGGTAGTCGTCTGGCAGACAGCGGCGGCTGAAGAACGACCGGAAGTCGATCTTCACCAGCTGCCACTCGGACCGATGGCTGAAGTGACCGAATATTCTGCACACAAACAAACAAACAAACAAACAAACAGACAAACACACAAGAAATGAAACATCGATTCACACGCGGCCGTTTAGCAGGCGCTCACTGTATCTCCTCGGTGACTTTGCGGAGCTGAGAACAATCAAAGCACAGGAGCGGTTAGCGGGGCGAGGTGCAGAAAGTGCTGCGCGCAGCAGGTTTTGTGGTGGAACACGACCGGGGAGCTGAGGGAAACAGACAGAGGAAATGCTCACAAGAATGTCGCTGCCCAAGCAAAGTCCCAGAAGTAGATCAAACCCTCCCCTAACTCCCGCTACCATGAGCATAAACAAATAGACACTTACCCTGGCGCTACACTTTGAAACGGCAAACAAACAAACTGTTTCCAAATGTTATTTTCAGTTTTTGTTGACCTATATGTGTGCAGTGTTTACAGCTACATCAATGTATCAATATTGTCAGCGTTTCCTTTATCATCCCTATTCTTCTTCATCCTAATATTACATATATTATATATGTTATATGTGGTGGCTAGGCTGTTTGAATCCCAGCCAAAAGGTACTGGGTTTGATCCCCCTCCTGTCCTCACCTGTAGACATCCAAGATCCTCAAACACCTGATCTGTTTCTGGATCCTCCTGTAAGTACCTTTGGGCTAAATGCATCTTCTGACTGACTAAATATGAAATACTATATTATACTATTTCTATTCCACAAAGTGGATATCCATTCATATACAGCGTTATCCAGCATGTGACAATAAACTTGAAACTTGATTTGCCAAATCCAAATGTGTCCACACATTTTCAGACAACAGACTGCAAGGGTGTCATTCTGCCATCAGGAACCGGTAGAACCGCGGTTCTAACCACGCTTGTAACCTTCGCTCACTCTCAGTCTTTCCTTTTGTTTTCTTTGACTCTTTGTCTACACACGTGGCTTTGCGGACCCCTTCAAGAACCTGGACCACGAGCACAGAACTGGTTCTGTCGGCCGCCGGGCCCGTCGTGGCCACGCCCGTCTCGGGCGGTACCGAGGAGGGCGGTACCAAGGCGGGCGGTGCCGAGGTGGGTGGTACCGAGGCGGTCGGTACCGAGGCAGGGGGCGGGGTCTGGGACAGCAGGCCTACGTACGTCATGATCAGGGTGTCCTCGCCGGGCTCCCCCAGAACCCCGTCCACGTACAGCGGGGAGGAGGTGAAGCTGTAACGCTCCCAGTTCTGGCCTTCATCAAAACTCAGCCTGGAGGAGGAGGAGGAGGGGGAGGAGGAGGAGGGGGGGGGAGGAGGAGGAGGGGGGGGGAGGAGGAGGGGGAGGAGGAAGAGGAGGAGGAGGAGGAAGAGAAGGAGGAGGAGGAGGAGGAGGAGGAGGAGGAAGGAGCACAGCAAACAGGTGACGAGGGGGACCAGGGTCACAAAAAGAGAGGTGAAACGGATTTGCCGCAAGATGTCGTGCTCATTACTCCAAGAGAGTTGAGCCATATAGTGTATGTAGGGATCAGAAGAAGAACGGGACTAGGGAGGATAAAGTTTAATAAGAAAATAAAAGCGCAGGAAACGGAATAGTTTTGCCCTGAGATATATTGTGTGTTTTTCCAGGACGAACCAACAATGTACGGTTAGGAAAAACAAGTGGCTGGGGACCATCGCCGCAAACGGGGGTGAATTTAATCATAAAGCAAGCATCCGACAATTTAAATGGAAAGGGTTAGGGAGGAGGAAGAAAGAGGGACCAGGGGCTGACTGCCAGAAATAGACCAACTAGGTGGACAGCCATTACAGAGGTGAATTCAATCAGGGAAAAATAAAAAAAATAACCAGAGCAGAGGCATGCAGCAGTTTCCCTCAAGGCATAATGTATATATTCCTGTACCAGATATGTCTTATGGGCAGTGGAGTGTGTCGTATGGCCACCAGAGCTCCTCCCTGGTTTAGAAACAGAACGCTGTATTCTTCCTCAAACACCTGGAAGACAAACGCAGCGTGAGACCATTCACACAGGCCAGAGCTAGACTTGTTATTGTGAGAGAGAGACAACAAACATGTAGGCATTGGATTATTTGTTGGCGTGGACGGACATTTTTCCCTGACTCGGACAAACGAATTGCATTAATTGAACGTTT
Source organism: Urophycis tenuis (assembly GCA_036785325.1). Classification (NCBI taxonomy): domain Eukaryota; kingdom Metazoa; phylum Chordata; class Actinopteri; order Gadiformes; family Phycidae; genus Urophycis; species Urophycis tenuis. The sequence goes on along the minus strand of JAXIVH010000004.1, from coordinate 15,433,549 downwards.
GGCTAGCAACCTCAGAATCTGTTGAAAGATATTTAGATTTTATTTCCTTTGAACAAGACTTAATCTCCAACAAGAGATTCAGCCTCATGCTCGCGTTAAGCATGTCAAGTATCAATGGTTTGTTATGAATTTTTTATCACAAGATTTTTTTGTCTAAGCGGATTTATGGAGGCCGAAAGCCAAAATCAATCCGCCCTCTCTTTGATATGAGTTCACTCAGCTCAGAAATATAAAAATAAGAGCTCTACCTCTCTCCATGTGTTCCCGGCATCAGATGTAATAAAAATGCTGACATTATTGCTGGTTAGTTCAGGGCCCATCACACCTGCACACAGAGATATGTTTTCACATAAAAAAACAGCATTTACTTAGAAGGAAATGTTTATATATTCATCAACAGACAAAGACAATGTGCTGACAAAGGTCTCAGGTCTTATTGAATACACCTCATTTGGCAAGAAACCCTTTCAAATATTCAAGTTTGAACCTTTCGCAAATTTTTGCTTCACTGTCACAAGAAATATAGACTCCCTCAGCCGGGAGAACGGCGCCGACAGCGGAAGCATTAGCTGCGGAACAATCAAATATTATGGAACGTCGAGGGTCGAGCGGCGTTTCCGTGGCAACCGCCCATCAGCCGATACAGTCAAAAGTTGACCGCGTTGTGTAACTTCCTTACCTGACGCAATTATAATTCCTGGAGCCGAGTCTTTGCTCACAATGTTCCCCGACGTGTAGGGGTTCTCAGACACATGGAGGTGCAGGTGCAAGGAACAAAATGGCTGACAAACAAGAGGATATAAGAGAGAGAGGTATAGGAAGACATTAGTCACCATGACAGTTGTTCACAGACAGGGCTGCGCTGGCACTTGTCAAAGTAAAAGTTATTCCCAGAGCATCCTTATTTTAAAAAGTCCTCCAATTACTACTATGCTATTGTTGGTTTTATGTGAAATCCAAAAGTGAACACCTCAGAGGATTCCATCAGGTGTGAGAAATACACATTGAATAAAAATAAGTAAGGTTAACGGTTAAAAAGTATTGATTTGTATTGGTAAATGACAACATTTCAAATGCTAAATGAAGATCTAAATAATTTACTAATTTCCAACACTCACAAAGGTTTTGAACGTGCTCTGGGCATATTAAAACATATTAATCCACCCACACACATATACTATATATATATATATATATATATATATATATATATCACCATTCCATGTACCTGTTCACAGTATACCGTGTTTCCCTGCAGATCTGTGGCAGGCGCCTGCAGGAGCTGCCAGTCCCTCCCCTTGTTGTACGTTATGTAAGTTCTCACCTGGCCATCGACGACTTTATTTGACAGGAAAACTCCCTTAATCCCAGCTACCTGTGGGAGGCAGTGGGTGAGGGGGGGGGGGGGGTTGTCAAACTTTCCACTGTTCCAACATAGTACATCAAAAAAACAAAAGCAAAAATGAAAAAGGGTTTGTTTGCAACAGGAGAAGGCGTCACATGCGGTTTCCTTTCTCTGACAGGAAATACTATTTTGGATCCTTCTGTGGGGAATCAAAACAAAATAAAAGCGCGGCTCCGAGACTTTTGCTGCTTTATCTGTGGAACGGCTGCGACGGCGAAGCGTTGCAGCCCTTCCCTTGGTCGTTGGTGCGTGGCCGCATTCCCCCGTTTCTGTTGATGGTGGGCAAATCTTTGTACACGGACAAGAGTAAACACTTCTTTGGTCGCTCTGCCGCAAGAAACCCTTTTTGAGAGGGGGAAGAGAAATGACTGCGGCAGACGATAATCTATAGAGAGGCACAAATCTGTAGTTTCCATCCCGGGTCTCGAAGCTTAGCGAGGGCTTTTGTTGAGCCTTTGCATCCTGTCTGTGAGGTAAAGTACTCTACTGTGTTGAAGGGAGAACAAGAAGGAGCCAGCACAGGGCCGCGGTACGCTATCAGGACCTGGGTGGCTAAGTGGTGGGGAGGAGGGAGGCTACTGAATGTTTTAGTTCAGGTCACCACTACCACCACAAGAGAGGAGGGAGAGGGAAAACCGAGGTCCAGAGAGGAGTTCAGACATCAAAAGTGCAATAAGAAGATGAATTACGACATCTTAAGACTTTTTTTATACATAAGACTAAACCAGCAGTAGCCCTCCCATATAACTGTAAATTAAAACCAGCCCTGCCATAATGTGCATCAGGCAAAACGTAGTAGCTGGATGATGGAGAAAGTGATGGATTAATGATGTATGGATGGATGAAGACATATGAAGCAACTGATGGATGGATAGATGGAAAGAGGGATGGACAGAGTGGTATATGGCTAGACAGACAGATTGATGGGTAGATGGACGAAGGGAAATCAATTGAAAAGGAATTTGTATACGTTCTCCTGACACCTTGAGATGCCTCCGTTCCTCTCTCTAATTGAAAGGCGTTAAGGTAGCATGCACTTGGCATTGCTGCTGTAGCCACAAACTCTGATACTGAGGCCAGTCTCCTGACTTCTTCGACGTGTAGATTCATTTAGCTGTCTTGCTCCTTGCAGACACGTCCACTTCCCCCCCCCGTATTGTACTGCACTTACCTTGGTCTCTCCCACCATGGCTGACTTCAGCCACGGCCAAACCTTACCTCTCCAAGATGGAGGTTGTTACTGTTATTAGTGCACGGGGCAAACGCACCGAGCACTGGCCCTACAGCAAAGCTGTGGAGCCAGTGCTCGGGGCGAAGCCCCGAGCACTATTGTTATACTGTGGATTTTTTCTTCTTCTTATTATTATTATTCTTTTTATTATTATTCCTCTTCCGGATGAATTTTGATTCGAAACTAGTCCTACAACTCGAAGAGTTGTAGGACAAATCATATATCAAAATGTGCGTCTTCTTCGGGATCGGTGTGCTATTTCTTTTCTTAAAATAATATTAATTTTTCACGACGTTATTGGCAAAAAACTGTGAATATTTTCCCATAGAGAATGCATGGGAGGAGGTCAAAAAATAAAGACTTTTGGTGCTGTCTGCTGCTCCTGCATACTTTGACCTAGAGACTCCATTTCAACTTTAAACAGTAGACAAAAGTCTTGTGTATTTTATGTATATTTCCATGTTTTGATAGGTCATATACTTTTTGATCAATCACTGTTCAATGACCATGATAATTTTTGGGAAAATTATGAGATTACAATGGGTGTGTATTGCATGCCCTTATTAGGGTTACAGTGTAGCTAGAGTGGAGAGAGCCCCACAAAAATGAAAAAAATAATGTCTTTCCACGCTGCTCCTGGCCACAGTTTACAATGTACACACGTGATTTTTTCCAACTTTGTAGACATAGGTGTTCTGTCTCTCACAATGTGATTAAAAAATCGGAGAGATTTACAGAATTCGAATTAGCAGCCTCTAAGTGCGGCCAGTCGCTGTCTTCTCCTCATTGACTCCAATACAAATATTTTCAGAGAAAAGCAGAACGGACCCCTGTTTTAAACTTGCGAGTGTCTCCGAAATATTTACTCTAGAAACATTTTAGAAACACCAAATCGTTCGGGAAGTCCTAACGGCGATGATGGTTTGGCTGTTTTTCTGGTAGGAGCTACCGTTTTGTCAGAATAAGCCCAAATGTGAGACCAGTGCCGAGGCAGAAAATGGCTGTTTTCCTCTATTCCTCTCCTCCTCGTCTCTGTCGTCATCGCGCGCGTGTGTGGGTGTAACTGTCAATTTAAATAATAACATTGTATCGATCGCGCGCAGCACCTGTACACACACACACACACACACACACACACACACACACACACACACACACACACACACACACACACACACACACACACACACACCGCTGCTGCTGGGAGAACTGGTTGTAGACGCGATGTCCTGGCTATGATCACGCACAGAGCTCTAATACTTTTCATTGGATAATGCGATTCAGATAGGTGCAGTTCAGCCGTGTCTACCTGCTGAATGTAACCGCTGTGAAACTATCGGGAAATAACGATTCATTTCGCTGATTAACGGCTTTATCGAGACCGGCGCTCGCTCTCTGTTATTGTACGTCTCTCTACCAAAGTGCTCTATCTCTCTCCGTCTCTCTCTCGTCATCGGACACAAATCAAATTAAATGTGAATGTAAAGTAAACCTAACACTAACCCTAACCTCAACGTCTCTGTATACATTGTGCGTGCTTGCGTGTGTGGGTGCTTGCAAAACTGTCATTTTAATTCATAACATTGAGTGACACACACACACACACGACCGCAGCAGTTGATTCGTTGATAAATAAACTGTGAGATAGCGACTCTTCGTTGCCATGCCATGGTTACCATCTAGCGTCTCTCTCGTCATCGGACACAAATCAAATTAAATGTTTAATGGTTTAATGGTTTCTATTTTGTGTAAATTAGGTTAATGCTTTTGTGTTTTCTTGTATTATCAGTTCAAGTTGTTGTACTTGCCTGAGGAAATCGTGGATAGTAGCGTGTTTTGTAACGTGTTGGGGGAGTGTTTCCCAGAATGCATTGCGACATTCTGGCATTCTGTTTCATTACATGTTATTGCTATTAGATAGGGTTTGGAGGCGAATGTTCAGGACATGTTGGGTTCCTTACATTTCACTGTTTCATGACGTTCAGTTTGTTGACTGCTGTTTTTGGGATCAGCACCATTACTCAAACGGCTGTGACTCTGATAGACTTTCACACTCGGGTATCGTCACCCGTGCACTATCAAAATTTCCCTCGAGGGAATTTTTGAACTCTAGTTGTTATTGTTGTTACTGCCCACAATGTGAAAGTTTCCCTAGAAGAATCATATACGCCCATTGTTTCATTGAAGATGATTGGTAAATCACTGCTTCTATCTTCCTGTGATCATGCTCTCAATTGAACCAAATACTTTGCTGTCAAGAGGTGTCAAAAGACGTGATTATTTTCATCAGTGTTCCTACTTCGTAGAGGTCTATCATGACGTTGCCCTCTGGTCCCCCACTGCTGACCACGTTCTCCAGCACCAGGGTGAAGAACAGCCCTCCCTGCTCGGACATGTACAGGTTGTACGAGTCGTTCTGGTGCCAATCCTGGATGGCTGTCACCACCTGGTTGTCATCCGTGCTGATGATCTGCAAGTCCTGCACATTGACATGACAAAGTGACACCTCCATAGCAAGCAGAAGGTATAACTGACTGATGCTTAACGAGGAAGCTAACAAGCTGATGTAAACTGAAGGGAGCTAAATAAGTGAGAGGGAGTGAAGTAGCTGACCTCACCTTTATTTTATACGTTTTTTAAAATGTTATACATGCTAAATAAGCCCATAACTTGCTGATACTTACTGCGGAAGCCATCTTAACTCATGCTATCCGAGGACGCTAACTGACTCGTGCTAACTGACTCGTGCTAACTGAGGGAGCTAACGGCGACCATTCAACTGCCTGGTGCTTCTCTCCATCAGTGGCTGTGGAGGGCGGGGCGGCGACTCACCTTGGGCAGCGTGTACTTGGGCAGCTTCATGGGGTAGAAGGGGTTCCGTTTATACGACACGTAGTGCACCGACTGGCCCGCCATCGGCACCTGCACCCGCGACATCACACAAGCAACACGTCTAAAAGCACGCCTCCGCGCTTCATGTACACAGGGCGTAGACGCGAGAAAAACACAGCAACAAATAAAAGCAGTGTCGGCGCAAACACCTCGCGGCCAGATGGACGGCACCTGAAGCAACAATTCATACACCTCTAATCCAGCTCCTCATCCACGTGTCTACATGCTTTATTACACATGCTGCTACCCCCAGAAGATGGAGAAAAACACAAAAAGTAGATCATAATAAAAAAGTAGTGGGTTGGGGGGGGGGGGGGGGGGGCTGGGTGGGCCAGGCTGAGGGGCCTTACATAAATACACTCAGTACAAAGTCATCCCTCATCGCAATATCACCCTCCCCCCTTCTCCCTCTATTAGTTAATGAAAAGTGGGGGAATTGCGCATTAAGCAAGCAATTCAGCACGGGCCCTAGCAACGCCGTTTAATTGTGTTTTAATGAAGACGGACCGGGCAATAAAAACCCCACCTGGATGAACACGTACTGATCCTGAACCACCAAGGAATCGGGCCGGATGAAGCCCGGGAACGGCCTGCCCTTGTTTCCCTCCGAGCAGTTCTGTAGCTTGCACGTAATGTACTGGGAGCCTGCAGTGAAGCAGACCAGGGGAAAGTACACAAATAAATATACAAACACACACATAACCTTCAGCTTGTCCTCCATTTTGGGTCTAAGCATCACTTACGCTGATGGCATCCTAAGCTAGTCTTGGATAGAAAACAAAATAAAATAATAATAATATATAAGCCCTGTGAGGTCAGTGTCTTCGCCTGCTAATAGATGAAAAGAGAGACCGAGTGGGAGAGAGACAGAGGGAGACATAGAGAGAAAGGGAGAGAAGGGGAGAGAGAGAACGACAGAGAGACAGACAGACAGACAGACAGACTGAGAGACAGAGCAAAAGAGAGAGGGCTGACCTAGTGTCCCAAAGAGAGAGAGAGAGAGAGAGAGAGAGAGAGAGAGAGAGAGAGAAAGAGAGAGAGAGAGAGAGAGAGAGAGAGAGAGAGAGAGAGAGAGAGAGAGAGAGAGAGAGAGAGAGAGAGATGTCCTAGTGCCTTGGCTCAAAAGAGGAGAGAGAGAGAGAGAGAGAGAGAGAGAGAGAGAAAGGGCTATCCTAATGCTTTGGCTCAAGAGAGAGAGACACACACATAGGGACAGAGAGGGCTGTCCTAGTGTTCAAGAGGGGGCGCTCAAGAGGGGAGACACAGAGAGAGAGAGGGCTGCCCTAGTGGCTTGACTCCAGATAGAGAGACACATGGAGGGAGAGAGAGAGAGAGAGAGGGAGACAGACCGACAGACAGACAGACAGACAGACAGAGAGGGGGCTGTCCTAGTGTCTTGGCTCCAGAGAGAGAGAGACAGAGACAGAGAGAGAGAGAGACAGACAGGCAGAAGGCTGTGTACTTGTGTCTTGGCTCCAGAGAGAGAGAGACAGAGACAGAGAGAGACAGACAGACAGAAGGCTGTCCTAATGTATTGGCTTCAGAAAGAGAGACAGGGAGAGACAGACAGACAGACAGACAGACAGACAGACAGGCTAAGGGCTGTCCTAATGTATTGGCCCCAGAGAGAGAGAGACAGACAGACAGACGGACAGACAGACAGACAGACAGAGGGCTGTCCTAATGTATTGGCTCCAGAGAGAGAGAGACAGAGACAGAGAGAGACAGACAGACAGACAGACAGACAGACAGAGGGCTGTCCTAATGTCTTGGCTCCAGAGAGAGAGAGAGAGAGAGAGAGAGAGAGACAGACAGACAGAGAGGGGGCTGTCCTCATGTCTTGGCTACAGAGAGAGAGAGACACAGAGAGAGACAGAGACAGAGAGAGAGGAGAGAGAGAGAGAGAGAGAGAGAGAGAGAGAGAGAGAGTGAGAGAGAGAGAGAGAGAGAGAGAGAGAGAGAGAGAGAGAGAGAGCGAGAGAGAGAGAGAGAGAGAGAGAGAGAGACAGAGAGGGGGCTGTCCTCATGTCTTGGCTCCAGAGAGAGAGAGAGACAGACAGAGAGAGAGACAGAGACAGAGAGAGACAGACAGACAGACAGACAGACAGACAGACAGACAGAGGGCTGTCCTCATGTCTTGGCTCCAGAGAGAGAGAGAGACAGAGCGAGACAGACAGACAGACAGACAGACAGGGGGCTGTCCTCATGTCTTGGCTCCAGAGGAGACAGCCCCCTCCCGAGGGAGAAGACATTAACACTGAAGGCCTCTTCCAGAACCTCTCCTCTCTGCTCCGTGGGCCAAGTCAAAGCAGGAGCCCGGGCATCGCAAAAATGAATTAGCTTAATCGCATGAGAACCGTTTTCACGGTGCCAATTTAGATCTCTGAAGCTATGTCCGGGCGAAACACGCACACATGAAACAAGAGGAGAGAGGAGCCTGGCTCTCAAGCATTAAGCTGTTCCAATAGGAGCCTTGGCGCAAGAGGGGAATACATTTTCATGTGCTGTCTGGTTTTATTTCACCAAGAGTAAACAAACAGGCCTCATTAGAGCAGAACAGCGTAAACTCCATTGTGCGCTGGCAGAAAAAAATGGCAGTACAATAATTCTCTTGGAAGGAGTGCGTGCCACTCCTGGAAGCTTTTGTGTAAGATAGCGCTTTAATCATTCCAGATGTGAAATTGGGGATGGATTTGGAATTTGTGCCAGCGTAATAATATCCTAAGGACCCCCTATGTGTAAGCATTTGGAATCAAATAAATGCGAGAAACTAAATCAAATCCCCATAAAAGGTGTTCCAACTCCCTGGGCCCGGTATGAGTGTATCTGAAGTGAAGCAGTGTTGAGCAAGATGCCCCAACAGCTACTAAATTAAATGGAAATTCACTGTTCACTACTTTGCACTCTGTCCACCTCTGTCCACACACACACACAGACACACAGACACACACATAGACACACACACACACACACTTTTTTATTAGAAACGTGGTCCTGCAGCATTTTTAATTTTTTGTAAGTTGCTCTTGTATTGATTGTGTGTCTTTTATAAATCAAGTGTCTGCTAGCCTTAATGTAATGTTGCTATAAGGCACTGGGAGTGTGTACTTACGTCTGTCAGATACACTGATCTCCAGGTGAATCATTCCTTGCTCTTTGTCCAACCCCAGTCGGGACCTGCAAACGTGTGGGCAAACAACACAATGGAGAACGTCATTTGTTAGCTAATCTCTGCGCTCTGAATCAAACCACAACAATCTAGCCTAGACTGCATCAATTGTTGTAAAAATGAGTAAATATAATAAATAACTGTAGCCTTGAATAAAACTCAATATTCTATACACACACATAGACACACACACATTAGCTAGGTTGACAACTATGCTGTTGAATTCCGATGATTTACAGAAGTTTCAATTTCACACATCACATTACAAATCACATTAACCGCAGTGTTTGACCAATAAAATAATAAGCTGAAAAACCATATATGAAAGATATGTGGTTGGTTTCCGATGTTTAATGGCAGCAGTTAAGTGCAATTTGACAGCGAGTGTCTACTTGTTGTATTAATGGCCGCTCTCGCGACTAAAGATAGCTTTCTTGTCATTTTCGATTCGCCAGCCTGGGGTCTGAAGAATGGTATAAAATAACAGGCTGGCCGGCGCTTCTATCGACATTCAGTAATTGCCTCGCTGCGTTGTTCGCCTTTAATAGACTCTTTGTCAAATCCGACAGAGCCATTCTATTGGCTGACAACAGACCTTGGACAGAGCACTTTGCATTCCCATTGGTGGGTGAAACAGCAGGACTAAACCTTGGCCGGGTTATTCGTCTGGCTTCGGGTCGCCATAAGTTGTGGTTAATGTGTGGTTGTCAGTGATTAGATAAGATAAGGGCTGTTTTGTTCCCAGCGCTAAGTGTGATGCAGCTCTTCACGTGTGGATGGCTTTTATCTATTCTTTAGGCCTGTTAGAGACAACATGGCGGCTGTAGCAAGACGTTGACAAACAGCCTCCGCGGTGAGCCTTTTGTCACCACAAACTTCATCCATCCATGTCTGATTACCACTGTTTGGGATTCCAAACAATGTTAGTCATGCCATGAAGAAGA
>JAXIVH010000004.1:15396408-15418908 GCA_036785325.1 Urophycis tenuis | reverse complement strand
GGAGTAGGGTTCAGGGCATCTTGCTCGAGGATGCCAATGTGTTGTGTGCTGCGGACACTGGGAAAGACACCCAGAGGCTTTCTGCTGGGAGTGGAACACTACACTACAGCCACCTAAACCACAAGGCTTCCCCACAGCCGTCACTATCACCGTTCCTGTACCTTATACCTGAAACCTGCTCATCTCTCACTTGTTCATGATGTGTACCCAGTCGAGTCATCAAGTTACTTTTGCAAGTTACAATCTGCTCAAAGAGGACTGTTTTCATTTGTCGTTAGAGCAAAGGACAAGTAAACAACATTAATTGTATCAATCCGATTAAATATCTTGTTTACTTTCCAAACAGCCCCAGCCATACTGGACATTAACATAAACAATGGAACGATCCATATTAGTTTACAGAGATGGACAAATTACTTTTCCCCTTTGTTTTGTAAGGCAATTAACTTTATGCATTTCCTTGGGACGTGGTCCAGTAGAAATGTCTCATATCATTTGTATGCACCACAGAGAGCCAGCTGGAAATCCAGTCTCTCTGTGACAGTCATTGACAGGGAATGGTAAGTCCCCCATGCGTACTGCATAATACCGCTAACCTATACAGAATCTCCTCTGAAGGGCCTTCCAAGATGGTGTCAATCACGCTGCAGTTAGCTGCCGGGTCAAATTTTTTCTCATCTTCTTTTTTTTGTTGGGGGCGAAACTGTGCTTTGTGCTGAATAAAGGCTAAAGTTAACTTCACATCAGCTTCCACATCCTCCTCCTCTCCGAATAAGAATGCGAGCATCACATAAAGTACAGAATGATGATGGATTGATGCTATTATGAGGCCATTTGTTTAGGGTCATTGGGTTCAAAGCAGTTGACATATATTTAGCTTCTACCACCGACATAGTGTTTGGAGAGATGTACAGACAGACACTGTAGTGATAAAGATAGATAGATACAGAGATAGATAAACAGATAGATAGGCGGATCGATAAATACTTTCTCGGTCCCCAGGGAAATTTTACTTTTTCAGTAGCAAACACAATCCACATGACCGAGGGCTACAAACAAAATGTAAAATATATATGCGCCGGGGAAAAAAAAAAACCTTCAGCTTTTTTTGGATGGACGACACATCTCTGGTGTCCATTGTGCAGCGACTCCGACACCAAACACCGCTGATACCCTAAATCTGTGACCGGATTACGGCCATCAGTACACTAGGCGAGCTCTTCTGCACCTTCAGCCGGGGATTACACGACACACGACAAGCAACAAATTGATTTTCAAGTCCTAAATCCTGTTCAAATCTCGACCCAACTGACAAAATGAGAGGGAAAAAACCCCAAGGCGGTGGAGTGACGATGAATGAAGAGGGTTTTAACAGGGGACTTACAGGGCTTAGGTTGAGAGGGATTAGCCAACGTGAAATAAAGACGTTGTACCAGCAGGAATAGGAGGGGGAGGGGGATGTAGGTGTAGATGGGAGGTGCGGTGGCGGCGGAGGTGGTGGTGTAGTGGGTGGAGGTGGTGGAGTGGGTGGAGGTGGTCTATTAGTGGGGGAGGGGGGAAACACCTGAAAGAGACAAATTAATCGCCATACAGAGCAGGTATTAGAATTCCTCCGCCGTTCCCCTGAGCACGCTGATCGAGGCTTATATCAGCTGCTGGAGTTCAATTCCCCCGTCTATAGACCTGCCAGCGCCTTTAGTCAACGCAATTAAACAGATGGATGATTCTGTATGAGGAAAAAGCAATCTCTGCACAGCGGCTCCAGAGTGGAGTAGTGGAATATCGAAGAGCACATCATAGCATTACCTGCAAATAAGAAAAGAGAGACGGCGACGTGGTGTGGGAAAACACAATTAACGTGACATGTGTTTTGTGGCCGGACTCGTAAACTAGCAAACCAGCTGAATGGGGAAATTAATGAGGGGAGAGGAAAAAAAAGCTAAAGTGGTATTTTCCACTGTAGCCTTTTGCCACGGTTGAAGTTACGCTGAACGTATGCCATCGCTTGCTGTTCACAAGGAGAGCAAAGAAAGTTTTGACTGCTAAATATTTCACCATTTATTTAATTTACCCTCCCTGTCCCTTCGCTCGTCCCAAGCATTTTTTTTTTCTAAGCCAAGCAGAAACATACTTAGGGTTTATTATCCTGCTTACTCAACCATATTTAATAGCTGTAGACGAGGTCACTGCGCAAAAATCTAATGCAATGTTGGTATCCAAGTTGCCTGTAAACTCCTACACAGTGAAATGAGCACTCACCACTAAGTATTGACCTGATTTCCAACTTTAACTGTTATAAACACTAATATACTTGGCAGCACTAATAATCTCGATAAATTATTAAAACACAGAATAATGGGCTAAAACGCCTCAAGGAATTCCTCTAATCCAAAACCATCCAACTCCCTTTCACATCCGTTTGAGATATATACATGAAATATTTATATACGTAGAACAACAACAAAACAATTCCGTGGCTAACACATTTGTTTGATGGCCTCTGGGGCCGGCGAGGCACAAACTTCATAAAGCCGTCAACGTGAGACAGTGCGGCCATGAAACGCACATCCCAGTGAAACGGCATCGCTAATCTCATTGACAAACAAAACCCCACGCGGAATGCGAGAGCTGTCCGGTCCAATTCACACGTTTACAGTAATTGGCAAACTGAGGCGTGCGCAGAAAGGGAGGCCGAGCGAGCGGTAACACGCGGAGTGTGTCTTTACAGCCTCCAGAGGGCCGCACCACCGCCTCAATTCACAACTCTTTATTAACACGGACAATATTTCCGTGGCGAGCAGATGTTGGTTGGGCTGGCCGTTTGAAGTCAGGAGCGCCTGGCTTCCTCCCTTCTAACAGGTCAACAAGCTCATGAATTATGGAGTGACTTCACAACAGCATCGTCAAAAATTAATATAAATTATTCTTGTGGCATACAACTCCTGACTACTAATTTATTTTTATTTTTTGACAAATATTCCATGCTCTTCAAGTCAGAACATTTGCAGACAACCTCACGCTGGGTATGTTATAAATGATAAAATGTACCATCCCATAATAAGAGTTATCTTATTTGTCACAAAGGATCACACATAAATGTGTGATCCTTTGTGACAAATCGGATAGCTCAAAAAATGTCTCAGGCAATGTATACTTTAGTTCAGTCGTTAAATAAAGACAGCAGACGTTTTAAACAGTTACATACAACTCCCATAAGTAGCGTGACCTTGCATTAAGGAGCCCTGTATGGCTCCATATTCTCATGTCTCATGCTTCACTATCTTCCTGTCTATGATTATATACTATTATTACTACTATTTTATATCCTGTAGGCCTACAGGGGCTGTTCTGTATTTCCGTGTGCCGATAAACCACAATGTGTTCCTTCTAAGTTTGTGAAAGCTCACTTTTTCTGGTTCTGATTCTGAGCTTAGATATTGCTAGCCTTCATCCTTCCTGCTCTCCATAGCTCGCTCCGACAGCAGCGAGACCACCGCAGACCCCCACGGCTCTGCAGGGTGTTTCAGCCTGGTGAGACCAGTCAGATGTTCACGTTTGCCTTTCGCAATTAACATCAGCCTGGCCTTGGCCGGGCAGCGGGCGGTTACCCAGGGTGGACGTGGCCTTGTTTTGTTTAAGCCGATCAGATGGAATAAGGAGACGGTGTGCTTCATTGCACCACAGCTCCACGTTCCTTGGGCTCCAACATTGCCTCTTTGTCCAAACTGCGGCGCTTCTTGTTTTGCCACGGACTGAAACTCGCTCCCCGGGGCACCGATTGGACCTTACATTTTTTTTTTTTTTTGGAAGAGGCTTTTAACGGCCGTGAGGCCAGGCTGAGCTGCACACAAACACAAGGCGCTGTCGTGAGATCATTATGGTCTCACTGAAGTGTGTTGACGCCCATCCGAAAACGCCCCGGGTTCAAACCCCTACCTGTAGCATCAGGGGGCACGGGAGGGACTCGGCCCTACCTGCACCTGAACGGCCTGCAGATGGAGTCCGGCTGAATGGTTACAGGTTGAAATAGTGCTAATGGGTGGACTCTAAGCAGATGGGACTGTGAGACGTCAAGCGAGACGTGCTTGTAGGATACTTCTCCGGCCTCCTCCTGCCTGTCAAACATGTTGGGGTTTCCAGCGGAGATCAAGGCCCGCTGTTTGCATGTAGATCAATGAAAAGATACCTCCTGGATTTGTAAGCGTATCGCGTACGGGTGTAGATGAAGCCGTACCAGCTAGTGGCTCAGACTTTACAAAAAGGGTACATTGAGGAACATTAGTTGATGCAGTCATAAGATTGAACAAATAGAACTATAGTTGATTAACAGTTAACGAATGGGTTTCATGTTCACTAATGGTGTCTTGTTGACTAAGGTAATAGTGTTCAAGTTAACTAAGGTATTCATAACTAACCCTAGACCCAACCCTTACCCTAACCTCTAAGCTAATGCAATATAATAACACTTATTACTACTAATGTTAATTTATGGTTGTTAAATGTACCCTTGCCTGTAAAGTGTTACCAATGACTTTGTATTTTGTTGTCTTTTCCCCACCCGTGGCTTGCCTTGTGCAACTGTTAAAAAAAGCACCAAATTTGATTTGAAGGAAAAAGTTCCTTCTAAAGTCTTGCTGGTGGTGACACGCCCATGGGGATTGAGAATGCAGGTGACCAACAAAAACTCAACAGAAAAGCAAAAATGTTCTCTATATTTAGAAACAGCCAATTGCCGACTCGTCCGTGAGATACAGTAAGTTAGCATGGAAACAGCAAAGAGGTTGTTATATCGGGGTGAAGATAGCTGATGTAACTAGTGTGTATTTAGCGTCGTAGTGTAGGTTTCACGCCAAGAGGGGCTTTGGTGTGTGTGTCTGAGATTGGAAGCTGTTAAGACGGTTGAAATAGAACCCCGGGCCATCTCTGGTGTGATAGAAGGTGTCAACGCAAGGGGCGAAGGTGAGGGCAGGAGCTGAAGCCTAAACTGGGAGTTAAAACAGACGTTAGCTGCAGTTAGGGAGGGTTTGCCTGCATTCTAGATGTAGGTCTCAAAAGTACATCTGCTCGACACACACTGTTATAATAATTATAACAAACAACACAATCCAATAAACATTTAATTGTTGTTCTGCTGTTTATGTGTGGTTCCACATGTTTTCCTTTCCCACATCTGGATGTTAGCTGAGGGCAGCTGACACTCTTGTCTGGACAAGCACTGAGGAGATAGTTTGAAGTATTAAACAGAGGATACAACGGTTGTATCAAGCAGAACGGAGGTGCAGGTGCATAGTCAGGTGTGGTTTGTCCATGCAAGGTCAGAACCACAGGCGAGCTGAGCAAGATGGGGTCAAAACCAGTGCAGAACACACCGATGCAGTGTTATCAACTCAACCGATCCACAGACTAGCCCACAGTCAGGATTGATTTTCTAATCCGCCATTTCCTGATGACTTAACCTTTGCTTGCTTGTTGTATGCGGTGCTACCCTTCTGTGTCAGCCCATTTGGCATCTATTGCCCTCCAAGGAACCAAGGATCCCTCTGAAGGTTTCTGCCTCTGAACGTTTCCTCCCTCTGACATGAAGAGTTGTCCTTTAAGCCCTTCAGAGAGCTTTATGGTGAAGTCCTTTATACTGGACCTGTAATTAAGATCAACAATAAACAATGACTTGACTACAATATTTCTTTGACGGCCTGTTAGCCCTGAAACAAGCTGCAGATGAGGCAATTCAAGTTTCAATCAATATTTTATAAAGCCATAAGTAATTTAGCGCCTGCTCCACTCAGCTATCAGGACATTCAACGTTTGATTGCACCTATCCTGGGGCTGTGATGCCTGCTGTCTGCAGTGAGTTGTCAGCTGACATTCATCAATATGATTGTAGGTTTATACAACAAGCGTGGGCCTATTAATATGCATATTAAGACCCGGGGCGCTCACCATAGCCAAATACATAAATAGCAATCATGCAGCCGACTGGCGCAGTCCGTCATCCCAGTCCGTCTTCTGGATTGACTGTTTGCTCCACAAACTCCAAGTTACCAACGTGGAACCGACTCTCCTAACTCGCCAAACACATTTATTTGAACATAATTTCCATTTGAAAGATTTGCAGTTTCACGGAGTGCAACAAACAAAAAAACTAAAAAAAAAAAACATAATTCAAAAAGTCACAGCAACACATAATAACAGCACTAAGTCACTGAACACAGAGAGACACACACAACTCCAAACACAACTCCAACATGCATGCATACACACATGCACAGGCTGGCACTAACACACACACAGAATCTCAAAAAAGGCACAGTACACGCACACACACCCGCGCGAGCACACACACACACACACACACACACACACACACACACACTCACACAGAGATACACACACACACACACACACACATGCACACATACACACACACACACACACACACACACACACACACACACACACACACACACACACACACACAATGGGCAAAGGGCTTACATATACAGTATAAAATGTTAAACCTTGTTACACGTTATTAAAATGTATTCATTTTGGTACCATTATTTTATTGTATTAACCATTAAAAATACATGTCAGCGTAGCTCTCGATAAAATGATTACAAGTTTGGTAGCCTATATTGAAGGATATCAAACATTTTACATGTATTTTCAGTATAATATTAATTGTGTTAAATAACATCATGTAACAAACGCTCTTTATTGAGAAGCACATTTCTGGGGTTTGGTAATTGTTCTGCTTCCCTGCTTTAGTGCGCAATGTGCCCAGAAGAGAGGAGAAGTGAAATGCATGACCACTGCTGAGGATGACGCAAACGCAGGTCAAACAAGAACCCAGATCAACTCAAATTAGGCTAATTGACGTGTTCATTCACTCAAAAACATCCCCAATCTCACATTTTCACGGTGGTGACCACGAATGACGATAATTGGCCATGCAGGAGGTTTAACGGTGCGCAAAAAGACAGAAATGAACGAGCCATCATACTCACACTGCTGTTCGGTCCAGACCAGTGCACCATGGCTTGGTTATGGGCCGAGTCCCCCGTCAGGGCGAATGATGAGCTCGTCAGCTGATACTCAGTCTGGCCCGATTGAGACGAGTCTTCCTTACTATTCCATTGAAATTCGGACCAAGTTTCACTGCGCTTTCTTCGACGCGTCGACCGACCCTGTATAATCACAGTGAGGTCATCTTTGGACACAGCAGTATGTTTCCCCAACACTGTGCGATGTGTTGACACATCCGAGTGAAAAAGTTTATCTTGGCCGTTTAATGTGTCCTTTTCGGGACAAATTGCGTTTTGCCTTAACTGTTGCTGCTGCTCTCTCGATGAACTTTCTGTTAATCCCTCCAATCCAATATCATCGACTCGTTCGCCGTTTTCAGTAGATTCGTCGTCCGACGTTCCTTCATTTAATCCAACAAACTCACTGCTCGGCACCCCGATGTAATGATCCACATCCAACGACCCGAGGTCCGGCCGCGGCTGGCACGGCGGGACGCATCTCACCTCCGCTGTTGTTACGCACACGATGGAAGTTAACGTATATAGACAAATCCACTTCGCGGTCGGCCTACACGGACAGGAAACTAAGTTTTTCTCCATTCTACGTCGGTTCCGTGGTCATACGCGTTACAACATGAACATTTCGGTCTTGAGCCGCTCTGTGTCATCGCCTTGTCAAGGAACGAGTCCGCACTGAGTGGAGAGCCGTGGTGGTGCGCGGACGAGCGCTCCTCCAACTGATGCAACCGACGCATCAGAGGAGGGGCTGGGGGGGCTGCTGCTGTTCTGCATGACGGGAGAAAGTGATTGTTTCCCCGCATCTGTATCGCAACATTGTTCACGACGCGATTGGGCTTGAAGTACGGTCACAGTTAGTGTTTATTTGATTCACATACAATTATTCTCTGCTGCGTAAAATAAAAGTTGACACACGCGTCACGCCAATGTACTCCAAAAGTTACGCATTGGCATCGTTTATTTTTCATTCTCACGTCATTAATCACGGTAGGCCTACGTAATGTGCGTTGGCCTATAACTACTTGTCCACACGACCCGTTTGGCTGGTTTACAGGGGTTCTTTTTTATTTCAGGACAAAAATCTAGTAAAAAGAGTGGAGGGTGGATCACAACATCGCCGTATATAACACGACTACACCTCGCGCAGCCAATTTAATGCCATTGACTCTCCATTGGGCGGCGATCCAGCAAACTTAATGTTACGCCATTAGAACGAGCCTGCCCTGCCCCTATGATTACATTCTATTTCTGGGCAGCGTTTAGTCAATAGTATGAGGAGGATGTTGTTGACTAGTGACAGATGCCGAGGCAGCGACTCCTTGTATCGAACTCACCCTCTCACCCTCACCCTCCCCCCCCCCCCCCCCCCCCCCCCCCCCTCCGGCGCACGCGCCATCACTCTCCGCCCAGACGTGCGCCAACGCTCCATCGCACGGGTCAGCTGCACTCATTGGAGGCCATTAGCACGCGGCGAGCACGCGGCGAGCACGGACGGGCCCGGCACCATCCGTTTGAGTTTGAGCCCCCACCGGACAGGGGGGAACCACTCCGTAATGCAGATTGATGGGCGATCGAGAGGCGGACAGCAGCTAAAGCAGATCAGCCCCGGATCGGAACAAACGATGTAGGAGCGTCCTTAAGAAAGTGCAGGAGCACCGGCAGGACCGATTAAAATGGAATGAAGTCATATTGATTTATTTCTGTTTAAAGTTATGTTCTGTTGTTTCAATAACGTTCATGAATAGCATTTCCAATTTTCAATTGTACGGGTTTGACGAGAGCAGCCAGCCAGGCATTAATAAAGCTAAGCTTGAAATGTCACGGTGGAGCACGGCTGTTTCTGAACCTAGATGTCACATATAGACGTCGCATATCTGTTGCTAACAAGCAGCCAAGAGGAATCATTGACTTTTACCAGCAAATACTGCTGCTTCAGCGGTTACCCGGCCTGCATGAGAAACTGTGCTGTCCCCTCTCCCCCGGCCTCCTCTCTCACAAGAACACCAGGAGGAGCACCAGGAGGAGAAGGAGGAGGAACAC
This sequence comes from Urophycis tenuis, assembly GCA_036785325.1. Classification (NCBI taxonomy): domain Eukaryota; kingdom Metazoa; phylum Chordata; class Actinopteri; order Gadiformes; family Phycidae; genus Urophycis; species Urophycis tenuis. The sequence goes on along the minus strand of JAXIVH010000004.1, from coordinate 15,409,825 downwards.
AAGGAGGAACACAAGGAGAACACCAGGAGGAGAACGAAGAGGAACACGAGGAGGAGCACCAGGAGGAGAACGAGGAGGAACACAAGGAGGAGAACGAGGAGGAACACAAGGAGGAACACAAGGAGAAACACAAGGAGAACACCAGGAGGAGAACGAAGAGGAACACGAGGAGGAGCACCAGGAGGAGAACGAGGAGGAACATAAGGAGGAACACAAGGAGAACACAAGGAGGAGAACGAGGAGGACCACAAGGAGAACACCAGGAGGAGAACGAGGAGGACCACAAGGAGAACACCAGGAGGAGAACGAGGAGGACCACAAGGAGAACACCAGGAGGAGCACCAGGAGGAACACCAGGAGGAACACAAGGAGGAACACCAGGAGGAGAAGAGGAAGAACACAAGGAGGAACACCAGGAGGAGAACAAGGAGGAACACAAGGAGGAACACAAGGAGGAACACAAGGAGGAACACCAGGAGGAGAACAAGGAGGAACACAAGGAGGAACACCAGGAGGAGAACAAGGAGGAACACAAGGAGGAACACAAGGAGGAACACAAAGGGAACACCAGGAGGAACACCGAGGAACATGAGGAGGAGAAGGAGGAGGAAAACGAGGAGGAAAAGAGGAGAAAAAAAGAAGGAACACCAGGAGGAGAAGGAGAAAGCAATCGGTGGTTGGTTGTTAGATTTGCTCTTCCTGTTAATTCAATACAAACGGCCACACAGAAAAGCCCAAAGGTGGGTGGGGGTACTGTAGCACTTACTACTACTATTACTATTATTATGATGTGAATGATGCCCATCCACCTCATGATCCCGGTTCAGCCCCCCCCCCCCACCCCCCACCCCCCCCCCCCATCCTTGTGGTGGTGAAGGGAGCAGCAGAGCGACAACGTGATCCTTCTGATCAGACAGAAGACAGAAACATACAAAATGGAGGCCAAGCGACCAGAGGTCGATCGAGGACGCTGGGGCGCGGCGGGCGACATGCTAGGCGTGACCGGCGTCTTCTTTACGACGCGTACGGGATTCGGGGGTTAATCATCATAAACAGCGGCCCCAGAGAAATCAATACACAACCGCCAGCCCCTCCACCCACACCCACACCCACACCCCCCACCCCACACCCCCACCCACCCCCCATCTTACAGAGCGCCGCGGCATGTACGTGAACGGTCAGCTCGCCGTGACCCCGACAGGCTGCTCTGATAGGTATTGAGATTGATCGGCGCCGAGCGCACCCCGAGAAATCCAATGCAGTAATTGATTCAGAGGAGAGCGAACCCCTCAATTACAGTCGCATGAAGAGATGAAAGTTAAAACGCAAGACATTCGGGGCCGGAGAGGGGCCTTGTTAAAATATCGATTTCCATTTGATTTCCGCAAACGCCTTTGTCTCGGGTCTGGGTGAATATTTTGCTGCTTTGACGTCATCTCGGAAATCGTTGTGGTTTGTTGTGAATTCTGCATAATGAATTAATAAAAACGCGGCACTGCGCTATTTATAGGGAGGTGTAAATGCAAATGTGGTGGCTTGACTCGCACACAGGCGACATCATCATACATTATTAACATAAACTTACAAGTGTGGAAAAAAACGAGGTGATAAGCACAATATATACATATATATACTGTGTGTGTAATTTTGAGCCACTCCAATTCCACCTGATGGACCATGATTGTTCTACTCATAATGGCTTCAACTGCAGTCCAAGCTCTGCCCTCAGCCGGGCCGTGGACCGGGCAGCGCCGGGCCCAGTCGCCCATGGACCGGGCAGCGCCGGGCTGCCGGAGCGTCCAGGGGCTCTGCGTCCTGACAGCCAGACAGTACAGACTCATTAAGCACGGCGGTGTTGACAAACTGCTGTCCCCGGGCCCTCCGCTGGAGGCCTGCCCTCCCGCGGTGTTCTCCTCCACATGGCGGCCGTCAGACCGACCGCGGAGGAGATAAGGAGAAACACAACAGGATATTGTAGTGCTAGAGAGAGAGAGAGCGCGGGGTCCACGGGTTCGATGCCCGACGTCTGCAGCCGTACCGTCTCATGAATGACATGTATCTCTCTCTCTCTCTCTCTCTCTCTCTCTCTCTCTCTCTCTCTCTCTCTCTCTCTCTCTCTCTCTCTCTCTCTTTCTCTCTCTCTCTCCTCTCTCTCTCTCTCTCTCTCTCTCTCTCTCTCTCTCTCTCTCTCTAAGAAGCGTCCTGGTGCAGGTCGTGGTTCCGAGCCGAGGAGAAGCTGTCTGCACTGAGGAGCGAGCCGGTAATGAAGAGAGTCATGTGTAGGAAATGAAGACTCAAACAACAAGCCTGCCCGCGTTGGAGCCATGGGGCTGGTGAGACGGTAATAGACAATTTCACCAACCGCACGGCATCCCCCGGAAGAGCCAATATATATGCAATGCCGAAGATGATCCACAGACAGCCCACACCACAGGAAGACTCCTGTCTATCAGGTGTCACTCAGAAGATACACCGCCGGCTGTATCCTTCTCCCACCCTCCGGCCCGATAACGTCGTACGTAAATGCGAGGAGCGGCGTTGTCTTACAGGAGACACAGTGGGACCATCATGACTCCTCACAGTACTTGAAGGTGAAGCCACCGTCGTCAGATGTCCGAGGACTGCTTCCCGAGTGCCCTGATTCATTTCCCTGAGATTTACAGTCGGGCCTGAACACATTTGACTTTTATCAAGTGGCGCTCAGGGGAATATGCTGACGCCGATATTGATCGGCCATAACAGACAAGGGTGCATGGAACAGTGGGCTATGTGATTAAAATAACCTTTTAGAAAGTTGGAGGGAAAAAACATGGAGGAATGTACTGTATGTAGCCAAACAATTTGTCTCCTCCCACCACCTCAGGTATGGTTTTGTTGTTGTACTTTGTCACTGCACTGTTGTTCATCATTCGATAAGATAAGATAAGAAGATAAGAAAACCCTGTCTTTGTCCCACAAATAATTTACAGATACAGTTACAGTTACGGCAGTTTAGATGCAAGAATATAGCAACAGTTTAAATGCAGAATAAGATAAAGAGATAAAAAGAAAAACAAGGAGGTGTTTTAAAATATTGCACTGGACAATCTATATACATTAAAAAAAAGATATATATATATATTTATATATATATATATATATATATATATATATATATATATATATATATATATATATATATATATATATAAATATATACAAATATAAATACAAATACACCCAATTGGACAGCAACACTTGATTGTCATGTTTGTACAACACTACAAAGCTAAGTTAACAGTGAGTAAGACATTGACTGTGGGGGGGGGGGGGGGATGGAGGGGCAGGCAGTAGCTGCCTGCCTCCATGGCGCTGCCTCAACAGCATAATTAAACCAATCGCATTTCATTAAAGATTCGCAACCGACATCACGACTGCGTGAGTGGAGAACAGCCCCCCCAGGGTCAGCCCAGCCGGACCCCTCTCCCAGCCCCGGCTGTGCTGTTGGAAGGTCTGCCGGCGGGATAATGTGACTCCACATCCAATTAAAGTCCAAATTGTTCCCGCTGCAGTGTGAAAGGGGCTTTACCGTTTCAGCGACTTTATTGTTATCTGCCTTCCGCTAGCTAACGAGCTAGCTAACGTCGGACAGGGTGACGCGGGTGCGAGGGGAGGGGGTGGGGGATTATCTCGCCTCCGTTGTGTGGATGATGTAGGCTACATAACAGAGGAACCTTTATGTAAATATACACTTTATACATCATATATTGCATATACATTTTTTAGGGGGCAGATGTATGGGTGGATAGAGCGGGTGGACAGAGCGGGTCGTCCACCAACCGTAGGGTCGATGGTTCGATCCCCTCAATCCCCTCTTCCAACTGTCCGCATGTCGAAGTGTCCTTGAGCAAGACACCGAACCCCAACTTGCTCCCCGGGCGCTGAACATACCAACCCACTGCTCCTATGTACCATAGGATGGGTCAAAATGCAGGGAACTATACACTTCCCCCGTTTGTGGGACTAATAAAGAGCTGAAAAAAATCTACAAATATACATACAGTATATAACGTCATTAGAATGTATTGATGCCACCAGAGATGTGTAGATATGTGGTTATGTTATGACATTACTGTGCTGGTACATCTTGTTTTAATATCTGTTATTGTGTGTTGTTTGCTACGCTTCCACTTGTGTGTCCAGTTCTGTTCTGTAATTTTCTGCTCCAATGCTTGCATGTCCTGCCACAGGATTAATGTTTTCCTTAAGTGGGTGAAGGCGTAGAGGAGGGGCCTTTACACGCCATTATTTAAAACACAGAGAATAATCCTACTGATGCTTGTAGTGTTCACCAATACACAGCCCGGATACTGACATGTTGTCAATAACCGTCTGTGAGATACAGGCTGTATTGACTGCCTGTCAATACAGGCCGGCTTATTCATATTTATCAACGTGTTGACCAGGGTGTGATCAACCCAACACGCACCACACACACACACACACATACACACACACACACACACACACACACACACACACACACACACACACACTCATTCAGCATTACCATTGAGGTTGTATTTTAATCCGCTCTGATTTTGAAATCCAAAATGTTCTGAACCAAGGTGGGATGTCAAATTCCTGCCAGAAAAAAACAGCGCAAATGTGTTATTTATGATCTAGGCTTTTAAGTTTGAAAAAAAGTCCTGTTTACATGCGGCTCTGGAGCAAACCTAAAGCATACCTATATGAATATGAAACAGTCTGGCTATAGGAGGGCGTACTGATCTCCCTGTTTAGTATGGGAAACACACTGACCTTTCACACCGCGTGTTGGCGTGTTCACAGAGGAGAGGTGATGCTGGACCTAGGTCTCCACAGATGGTTATTCATGGAGACTCCATGTGCCTCACGACGAAAACACGCAAAAGGTCAACGTGTCTTACTTTACAGATCGCGCATACGCTTTGAAATAAACTTCCAGGAAACACACACCACTGGTGTTGTACACAAGCAGCAAACAGTCACTTCTCTAATGAGGTCAACACCAGGCTTTCTTGGCGGTTGGAAAGGTCAAACAACAGCAACAACAAAAAAACACATTCATGAGCAAGATGGCGAGAGAGAGGAAACTCCCACACATAATTCACAAAGTAAAAACCAACTCCCTCGTCCTACAGGGGGAACCCTTTTCATTTTCAGGAATCTCTTTTTTCCAAGCTGAAAGAGAGCAGTGAGAGCGAGACATCCTGCGAGGTATGAATTATTAACCAGAGCTTATATCACAACCTCGCAGATCAAAACAGCAATACTTGAACGATACTACTAGAGGGCATCTCGCATATTTAACAACTTCCAGAAAACACAAATCTCAAAGAGGGAAAGGTTGTGTTTGAAGTCTAACACGAGTGCACCGGGGGCGTGTGCAGGGCCACCCCAGGACTCTGATTGGCCACTCCAGGTGTCGCTGCATTATCCTAAACTCTGATTGGCTTATAGACCAGTCAGTGGCGGCTGAGATGAATAATACCTTTAGAGTTGAGCGGTCAACCACACCTTCATCAGCACCATCATTCAACCCCCCCCAGCTGTTTATTAGCTCTACACTCAGCTATAGGAATGCACCCCGGTGTTTATTAGCACTATGCTCAGCTATAGGAACGCACCCGGTGTTTATTAGCACTACACTCATATAGGAACGCACCCGGTGTTTATTAGCACTACACTCAGCTATAGGAACGCATCCCGGTGTTTATTAGCACTACGCTCAGCTATAGGAACGCACCCCGGTGTTTATTAGCACTACACTCAGCTATAGGAATGCACCCCGGTGTTTATTAGCACTACGCTCAGCTATAGGAATGCACCCCGGTGTTTATTAGCACTATGCTCAGCTATAGGAACGCACCCGGTGTTTATTAGCACTACACTCATATAGGAATGCACCCCGGTGTTTATTAGCAATACACTCAACTATAGGAACGTGCCCCATAGGCGTCAGAGCGATGAGAACAGCAGGCCGCGTCTTCCGTCTGGTCGGTCTGAGGAGAAAGTAAAGGGGCCAGGTTTAACCTGAGCTGTGTTCTCCTAAAGCCCACACAGCGAGCCGAAAATCGGTGGTGAGTGAGTCTTGAGAGGTCGGTGACATGAGTCTCTGTGTGTTCGGTGAGGTGGGTGACATGTGTCTCTGTGGTGAGGTCGGTGACATGAGTCTCTGTGGTGAGGATGGTGACATGAGACTCTGTGGTGAGGTGAGTGACATGAGTCTCTGTGGTGAGGTGGGTGACATGAGTCTCTGTGGTGAGGTGAGTGACATGAGTCTCTGTGGTGAGGTGGGTGACATGAGTCTCTGTGGTGAGGTGGGTGACATGAGGCTCTGTGGTGAGGTCGGTGACATGAGTCTCTGTGGTGAGGTGGGTGACATGAGTCTCTGTGGTGAGGTGGGTGACATGAGTCTCTGTGGTGAGGTGGGTGAGGTGGGTGACATGAGTCTCTGTGTGTTCGGTGAGGTGGATGACATGAGTCTCTGTGTGTTCGGTGAGGTGGGTGACACGAGTCTCTGTGGTGAGGTTGGTGACATGAGTCTCTGTGGTGAGGTCGGTGAGGTGGGTGACATGAGTCTCTGTGTGTTCGGTGAGGTGGGTGACACGAGTCTCTGTGGTGAGGTGGGTGACATGAGTCTCTGTAGTGAGGTGGGTGACATGAGTCTCTGTGGTGAGGTGGTGACATGGGTCTCTGTGGTGAGGTGAGTGACATGAGTCTCTGTGGTGAGGTGAGTGACATGAGTCTCTGTGGTGAGGTGAGTGATATGAGTCTCTGTGGTGAGGTGGGTGACATGAGTCTCTGTGGTGAGGTGAGTGACATGAGTCTCTGTGGTGAGGTGGGTGACATGAGTCTCTGTGGTGAGGTGAGGTGGGTGACACGAGTCTCTGTGGTGAGGTGGGTGACATGGGTCTCTGTGGTGAGGTGGGTGACATGAGTCTCTGTGGTGAGGTGGGTGACATGGGTCTCTGTGTGAGGTGAGTGACATGAGTCTCTGTGGTGAGGTGGGTGACATGGGTCTCTGTGGTGAGGTGAGTGACATGAGTCTCTGTGGTGAGGTGGGTGACATGAGTCTGTGTGGTGAGGTGGGGTGACATGAGTCTCTGTGGTGAGGTGGGTGACATGAGTCTCTGTGTGTTCGGTGAGGTCGGCCGTCGGAAACGTCCTCTGCATTGTTTTCAGCCAATTCAACATGTGTCATCGGCCACTACAGTCGTTGAGTCTTTACCAATCTGATTGGTGGAGGGCTGGCCGTGACTGCCGAATCAGTGAAGCCCAGAAGTGAGATAAACAGTGAAAGCGCAGAAGATGTATCCCTATCCATATCCATCGTTTCAATTACATTTTTCCGTTCAGCGAGTGATTACAACTACAATCCTTCTTGACTACTCACTCTCTGCCGACAACAATGACTGATAGCAGCGTGCTCTGTGTTGTGGTCTAGAGAGAGCTCCTGGTATTTCCGGTTTTCGTTCCTTTTGGACCACAATACAGATTAGTGCCACCAGCTGTTTTGGAGACATTACATCTCGCACAAGCGCAGACCGTGTCGTCTGTAGTCGTTTCGGTGTGTATTTCACACTTTTTGACCGAATCGGTGAGATGATAGCCCGACTCTGATCGCCTAGACTCATCGATCAGGCAGACTTGCTGTTCGGGTGCCTTAAGAAACTTCAACATCCTGCGGTCGCGCCACAATTTGTATTTATTTTTTTACCGTAAATTGTTTCCCTTTACTTTGGTAAAGGGAAGTAGGCTGTAGGAACAGAAAGTAGGCTGTAGCTTAACTCCAGTCTAGTACAATGACAGACACAATTCAGTTGTGGAGAGCTGAGGTAAGTCAGTCTAATGCTAAACATTTAGGCCAACTCTGTACACAACGCACACAATGTTTGTTAGGCATTCTAACAATCGATAGCCAGACATTCCATCGGCTGTGATAACAAGAACACTATTGTTACATACAGAGCCAGAAAGAACCCTCAAGTCACCAACTATAGGCTTAGGTTTGCGCCGTGTGTGTGTGTGTGTGTGTGTGTGCACGTGTGTGTGTGTGTGTGTGTGTGTGTGTGTGTGTGTGTGTGTGCGTGTGTGTGTGTGTGTGTGTGTGCATGTGTGTGTGTGTGTGTGCACGTGTGTGTGTGTGTGTGTGTGTGTGCACGTGTGTGAGTATTTTATGCCATTCTCCTACATTAGTCGATTGTTAGTCATTCTAACAATCGATAGCCAGACATTCCCATCGGCTGTGATAACAAGAACACTATTGTTACATACAGAGCCAGAAAGAACCCTCAAGTCACCAACTATAGGCTTAGGTTTGCGCCGTGTGTGTGTGTGTGTGTGTGTGCACGTGTGTGTGTGTGTGTGTGTGTGTGTGTGTGTGTGTGTGTGTGTGTGTGTGTGTGTGTGTGTGTGTGTGCGTGTGTGTGTGTGTGTGTGTGCATGTGTGTGTGTGTTGTGTGCACGTGTGTGTGTGTGTGTGTGTGCACGTGTGTGAGTATTTTATGCCATTCTCCTACATTAGTCATCCCCCCCCCCCCCCCCCACCCCCCCTTGGGTCAAGCCAGTCTGGACACGCCAGCGCAGTGCAAACACACACACACAGACGTGCACCTTTGTTATTTTCCTGACAGGCGTATGTTGTGGCGAAGGGCTGCGCTGACGGCCACGCGAGTCCATCTCTCCTCGCTGTCTCGAACCAGAAGCTCTGGATTTGTCTTAACGCTGACGCACAACACACACTCTGAGCTTTAAGAAGAAAAAAAAAGGAATATGAATATTTGATGATATTGCTAGCAGGCTATGAATGGAAGCGCACCGATGAATTTGCATTCCAAACTCGTGCAGGAAACTCCTTCGTTAACTTCACAGGCTTTGAAAGTGCGGGAGGACGGAGTAGGGTTTGTTATGGCAGGTCTGAGGTGGAAGATTCAAATATTAAAAACCAGCACCCAGCAGTCACCTCTCTCATTAAACTCAATACCAAAGCAAGGCTTTAGATTCGACGACTTCTTCCCTGACCGCTTCTGGATTCTTCTTGTTTTTTTACTGAAGTCAAAATGCAACGCGACACTGTTGCCATAGCATTATTCTCTGTGTATTTCCCCCAAAAGACTGTCACAAAAAAAAAACGATGCTATTTTTAGGCTCTTTCAGTGCACTGTGTTAAAACATTTCTGACACCTCAGCTGCTGCCAATGCACAGACGAAACTGACTCGACGGCAGAAGCCGTTGTTGCTGAAACACCAAACGCTGGCTGTTATCTCAGAGGATAACGTTGAGCCGTTGCTCGGTGAGACAGAACTCTCCCTCAGGGGAACGGCTGCATCGTCTTCTCAATTACTTCTTCTTATTATTTAGGGCATTTAGCAGACGCTTTTGTCTAAAGCGACCTACAATCAGCACAGTAGTCATACATTTGTGGGGTTCAGCATGTGGACAGCCGGAGGTGGGGATCGAACCGCCGACCCTCCGGTTAGTAGACGACCCGCTCTGCCCACTGAGCCGATGGCACCCACTAAATCCTGTTATTAATATTAATTCAAGTAGCTTTTAACGGACCGCCGGGGAAGCGGGCCTTCCAGAAGAAACAAGAACCATTAAACATTGAAGACACATTTTCATACATTTTTTGGGGGGGGGGGCGGGGCTTGTGTGAACACGACACAAACAGCGGCGCCATCGGGGACGGTCATCGCATCACTGAAGATGTCCTCGCTCCACAATCTGTTGACGTACAAGAAGAAGGTTGACTCCGCGTCACAAACAGGACACCTCCGCTGGCCGACGCGGGCGGCTGCTTCCTCAGACGGCGTTCCTCCAAACGAGCTGCTGCTCTGCGCTCCTCGCCGCCTCCAGCCCCTCACAACCAGGAACAAAATGGAGCATCGGAGCATCGCGTCAGCAGGTACTACGCGCTATAGGCCCTTCATTTATTTTCACCGTGGCGACGTTTAATTAAGACTAAGAGTGTGACGGGCCGGGGAGGCTGTGTGTTTAAATCGTGGTGCTAACCAGCGGAAGGTTTGCAGGAAACTCATTAGTTGGAACGTCCCCCCCCCCACCCCTCGTCCCCCCCCCCCCCTCCTCGCCCCCCCCCCCCCTCGTCCCCCCCCTCGTCCCCCCCCCCCTCGTGTGAATTGTCCCGAGTCTTGATGAGTCAGCCGGGCCAAGCGTCCTCCTCATCACACACACGCACACACACACACACACACACACACACACGCACACACACACACCACACACACACACACACACACACATACACAAACACACGCATACACACACACACACACACACACACACACATACACAAACACACGCATACCACACACACACACACACACACACACACACACACACACACACACACACACACACACACATACACACGCATACACACACACACACACACACACACACACACACACACACCTCGGCACATCTGGCCTGGCAGTCCCCCAAAGGGTGAGTTGATGATGAACACACATGGCCTGAACTTGGGTATTTACACACACACATGCACATAAAGTCACACACATATCAATGAAATTGGACACAGACAGACCCATATACCCGAACATGGGCACACAGCTACACACAGATGCACACACAGATGCCTGAACACACTCTCCTGGGCTATTGTATGGATTAGGAGTGCGAATCTTTTTGGTATTCGCTTCGACTGGGTTTTAATTCTTGGGGTCATGACTCAAAATGGATCCTCGATTCAAAATGGATTCTCGAGTCAGTATATAGGGGTGCTAATTTCAGGATCCAGTCCAGTCGGCTCTGTGCTAAGAAAGGTGGTTTGGCAAATTATGGCATGAAAGCAGAGTACAGTGTATTGTACAAGTACAAGATTATGCAGTGTTTATATGTAGAAAAAAAAACAACTGAATGCAATAATTTCAACACATACAAGACAATCAATAAGTGGATGCTGTGACTGGATTCACAATTGTTTTTTTCCCCGCCCCTATGCATGCATATCTGTGCATTTATTTAATAGCTGCAAACATGCACACAGACACACACACGCACACACACACACACACACACACACACACACACACACACACACACACACACACACACACACACATACAAAATCACTCTCAAACATGCAGTCTATTGCATCTGCAGTTCCTTGCATGCCTAATCACCTGCCTCCATACACCCACGCAAACACACACGCAATGCACATATGTACGCCTCAGCATACACTCACACACACACACCACACACACACACACACACAAACACACACACACACACACACACACACACACACACACACACACACACACACACACTTGCGTCTTTCGCTTATACTGCGTTACAGCCAATTGAGTTACAGCCAATTGAACACAGTCGTTTGGACAATCTGGCGGCGGGCTGGGCCGTAGCTCTGGGCGCTACGGGGACGACTGCCCCCAAAGTCCTTCACCAGAACAGAGCGCACACAGCTGTCACTCACTGTGTCCTCATTAACGTTCTACTGTTCAGCCATTTAGCACAGCACGCGCCAACCTCTCTCGTTTCCTTCATCAACACGCATACCAACTACTTGGGAAAAAGACAAAGCTGTTGTCATTTCATCAGGATTTATGACTTATGAGTGGCCCAGGTTGTCTGAAATGGAAGAATCTGAGGCCTGCTTTTATTTCTGGACTTTATTTTAATGAATGGCATCGAGAAACATTGTTAATATTGAACAAATCCAACACATTAATAGTTGACGTGGTATTTTCGTTGTTTTGTTTTGTAGGTACAACAAAGCAAAATCAAAGACTTTACCGGAACCCCCTGGAACCTGGTCAGCTGGAACACACTGACGGACGATCTCCAGTGTGTTCCAGAGAAGACAGAGAATTCAGATTCAGTCATTAGATGAGGATGTAGGGATCAGGGCCCTTTCCTGCAGACAGCAGGCTTCGAACCAGCAACCTCTGGGCAGTGAGTTGAACACCCAAACCACCGGACTGTCACAATACTTTATTTTTTACCAAGGAACGCGGTACAAAAAAACAGTTTGGACGACCCTCTCATACAGTCCTACATTCAGTCCCATACCCCGCTTTCAATCTTTAATTGGACATTCGCTGCAGTGCAACATCGTTAGTTACAAGTAGAGTTATGAAATATAACTTCAGCAAGTGTTGATGCTTGGGTTTCCAATGGGCAGACACACACACACGCACGCACACAGACACACACACGCACACACACACACACACACACGCACACACACAGACACACACACACGCACACACACACACACACACACACACACACGCACGCACACACACACAGAGACACACGCACACACACAGATACACACACACACACAGACACACACACGCACACACACACACATCTGGTTTGAATTGGGATGAAATATCTCACAACAGTAGACATTCACGTTCTCGCCACATGCACGTGTATTGTCTTTATCCGTCTTCACACAAATTGAGACCAAAGTCAGCCGTGTCGAGGGAGACAAAGGAACCTGCTTGGGAACATGTCAGGGTGTGTGTGTTTCGAATCGACAGAAGCGCCATACTTTATCTCGCCACGTTGCCATCCCTCAAGACCGCAGCGTGGCGGGCGGGGGGCTGAACCACGAACAATACGTGCATGTCCGCGGTATCGACTTCCTGTATCACGATTTGAGATTTATATACACTCCCGCCACAAAAGACTTAGCGTTCTGAAAGGCCCCATGAATCAATGGGGTCTGGAGGAGCGGCTCTTTGCCTAATGGGAAGACACGCTGGGCCTCTGAATTAAAGGGCATCATCAAAAATCAATACTTGGGGAAAAAAAATGCTACTTTTGGCCCTCTGTTTTGAAAATATGCACACAGCAGCTCCCAGAAGGAACCCCGACGAGATAGCCTACTTTCTGTTCCTATTTAATCTTCGTAGAGTATAATGTGCAGTACATGCATGCCATGGGAACAATGTCTCTCTCTCTCTCTCTCTGTGTCTCTGTCTCTCTCTGTCTCTGTCTCTCTCTCTCTCTCTCTCTCTCTCTCTCTCTCTCTCTCTCTCTCTCTCTCTCTCTCTCTCTCTCTCTCTAGTAGAAGACTGATGTCTGCTCTCCTTATCTCTTGTTTGATATATCATTTGATCATATCATTTTATAACATCAAAAGAATTGCTTACAATAGCAATTCATTTGGTAATTAAAGAAATATCACCAATGAACACCAGTAGAACTACACGGCAAACGCAGAATAGGATAGGACTATATATATATATATATATATATATACAGAATGTGTCAAACAAACAGTGCAAATTCACTTAAAGTCAAGGCTTATTTTTGCATAACAGAATAAACACTGTAGAACTTATTTCAACACACACACACGCACGCACGCACAAA
>JAXIVH010000004.1:15353697-15396208 GCA_036785325.1 Urophycis tenuis | reverse complement strand
AGAGAGAGAGAGAGAGAGAGAGAGAGAGAGAGCGAGCTTTTCAGAAGGAGTATTGGTGTCTCAAAAGCCCCTCTCTGCAGGGGTAAGTTGATAGGCGTTCTTCATAAAAAACAAAGTTCTCTCGTCGTTTTCTTTTTGTCAAGTCACGCGGAGACACACGCCCACATGCACACACACACACCAGATTCAGACACACATACACACAACACAGTCACACACACGCACACACTCGGCCACACAAACAGGCAGACACAAACACGCACAACAGAGTCATGAACAAACACACACACACACACACGCAATGAAATTGTCCTTGTGAGTTGTGTTAACTTGAACACGAAGGGTCTGTGATCTGCCCCCCTCTTCTAGAGGAGAAAGGTAGTGAGAGAGACGGCTGTGGAAGTGGGTCGCGGTCAGGCTGTGTACACACACACTACACACACACACACACTACACACAACACAAGGAGGAGCCGCAGTGAGGCAGTCATGCACACCTCCTCCTCACCTCCTCCTCGCCTCCTCACAGTCACAACGCAGCTATCTGAATCAAAGTGCGCCAGAGCTAAATCAGCAGCATCCACAAGCCGTCGTCGTTCACTCTGCATTATTACTGCACTATTCACTGTGGCACTGTTGTGCTCGTGACGGCGGGCACTAGTGGGTTTGTTTTGGACATTGGGGTGCAGCTACGGGCTCGGTTAGGGCTTGTCTTGCTCATGGGAGCCTCCACGCTGTCGGGGTTCGAACCGAGAACCTTTTGCCTGGGAGTGAAACGGACCGTAATCATGGCTCCTTGTCTATCTCTGTATCCCACTGTCTGAGCATGGAACAAACACCAGCAGAGGTGAGGGGTTCCACTCTGCCCAGGTGGTCTGGCCTCCCAATCAGAAACAGGCAGTTCTTTGAACTTATTATTTTTTTTAATCAATTTGCTCCTTACTTTCACCACACATGAAGTAACGGGATGTCAAGCTGCCAGTTGCCTGTTTGCATTGGTAACTGATCTGTTTGTATGCTCTCCCTTTGAATCCCGTTGTCCTCTGTCTTTCTTCATGTCTTTATGTGACTCTCTCTCTCTCTCTCTCTCTCTCTCTCTCTCTCTCTCTCTCTCTCTCTCTCTCTCTCTCTCTCTCTCTCTCTCTCTCTCTCTCTCTCTCTCTCTCTCTCTCTCTCTCTCTCTCTCTCTCTCTCTGACTTTGACGTTTCTCTATCGCGGACTCTTGTGTTTCCCTGTCTGTCTGTCTGTATGTCTTTCTATCTCTCTGTTGGATTCTAATTCAAAGGGCATAGAAAACACACACAATTTGCCAAAGCTCAAAAAGTAAAAAGGTCCAACATAAGTAAAATTGTGCAAAGTACAATATAACATAAACGCATGGCAATGCAAGTATATTTATATATCACCATTCAAATACAACCCCATTCATAGGACTTTACAAAAAAAAAAATCACATATAGAAGACCAAGAGGACAATCATTAAAAGGGAATAAAACAAGAAAAAGATAAAGAATAAAGAAGAGTAAAATAATAAAATACAGGACATAATAAGGAAATGATAACAGAAAATGCAAGATGCATGTCTACATTTTTAGTTAAAACCTGCCGCAGACTGAAATATATGTTGAACCCTGATTTAAATAACTGAAGTGCTGAGGCCAGATTTGTGTTGCGTGGAAACTAAAGGCTGCTTCACCATGTTTGGTTCGAACCCTGGAGCAGAGGGCTGGCCGGCCCCTGATGACCTGGGCGCTGTGGTGGGCTCAGAACACACAGGCAGATCAGAGACGCATTTTGGTCCTAAACCGTTCAGTGGTTTATTCACTAGTGATATTTGGAACTGAATTCCCTGGCCAACAGGAGGTCAGTGCAGTGCTCTTAGCACTGGCCGTAATGTCCGTCTGCTTTCTTAGTCTTAGTTAGAACGGTAGCAGCAGCATTCTGGACAGTTGGAGCTCTTTTGAGAGAGACCTGTAGTTATTGCCTACTGAAAATGAAAGCATAGTATTTCCTGGTCTTGTTTGGACATAAACTCTTAATTCTTGCTATGCTTTTAAGGTGATAGTTGGCAGAAATTGATTTGGTCTGAAGAACCTTGATGTAGCTGATGAACTTTAGGTCCAGATCCACAAAACTACACCAAGATTTCATCCTTTGTGTTAAGTGTTCAGTTATAGATATTCAGTATAAGCATTTACTTGAACTCTTTGGTTCGTGGCACCAAAAATACTAATTTCAGAGTTGTCACTATTTAGCTGGAGGAAACGATGGCAGATCCGGGCATTGATTTGCTCAAAGCATTTGATGCGTGAATCCATTGGACCGCAGTCTCCTGTTGATAAAGGGTTAGGAACAACTGGGAGTATGTAAGGGTTGAAGAAGCGTCCCAAGAATCGATCCTCGGGGAACCCCACATGTCTCTTTTTTTTTTTTGCTCAGATATGCAGTTACCAATAAAACATAAAGTAGTCTGTCCTTTTAGGCAGGACTTGGTCCAATGAAGTGCTGTACCAGAAAGTACAGCCCAGTTCTCCAGCCTCAAGTCTCAGGCCATCACCAGGCTTTGATCCACCTTATCAAACGCAGTACGGAGATCAAAGCATTACATCTCAGTGCTGTATATTAAACGCGCATATATACAGTGAAAAAGTAAAACTGAAATCTAACTTAATGCGGTCATGGTTGAGATATATATGAGTTTAGTAAATCTTAAATCTTTAAAGTAAAACTTTTCATCATTGAGTCATTCTATGGCCAACTGGGACGAGGCCGTAGAATGACTTGTCTTCACCCATTTCTGTAGCCATCACTGACAGTATGTGACACACCGTTGCCCCTTCTCCCCACACACACACATCTAAGCCAAGTGCCGGTGTCTCTGTAGGTGTTTAAAGAGGAGCTGGAGGGGCTGATCCAGGACCAGACTACCAAGGGCAGCAGCCCAGCAGGCCTGCTGGCCCTGAGACACATCGCTGACCTCATCACTGCCAGCGCCGTGGGGGGGGCTGGCCCACTCACCTCACCCAGCAGTACGTCTGTCTGTCTGTCTGTCTGTCTGTCTGTCTGTGTCTCTCTCTCTCTTTGTGTGTGTCGATATACAGTCTGTGTGTGTGTGTCTCTCTCTCTCTTTGTGTGTGTCGATATACAGTCTGTGTGTGTGTGTCTCTCTCTCTGTGTGTGTCGATATACAGTCTGTCTGTGTGTGTCTCTCTCTCTCTTTGTGTGTGTCGATATACAGTCTGTCTGTGTGTGTCTCTCTCTCTCTTTGTGTGTGTCGATATACAGTCTGTGTGTGTGTGTCTCTCTCTCTCTTTGTGTGTGTCGATATACAGTATGTGTGTGTGTGCGTGTCCATGTGTCTATCTGTGTGTGTGTGTGTGTGTGCGTGTGTAAATCGCTGTGTGTCCATGGCTCTGTGTGTGTGTGTCTCTCTCTCTCTTTGTGTGTGTCGATATACAGTATGTGTGTCTGTGTGCGTGTCCATGTGTCTATCTGTGTGTGTGTGTGCGTGTGTATATCGCTGTGTGTCCATGGCTCTGTGTGTGTGTGTGTGTCTCTCTCTCTCTTTTTGTGTGTCTACCGATGTGTGTGGATGGGTATGTGTGTGCATGTCCACGTGTCTGTGTGTGTGTCCCACTCTTTTTGTGTATCTATCTGTGTGTGTGCGTGTGTGTGTTTGTGTATGTGTGTACGTGTGTGTGTCTGGATCTGTATGTGTGTGTGTGTGTACGTGTATCTGTGTATGTGTGTGTGTGTGTGTGTGTGTGTGTGTGTGGATCTGTATGTGCGTGTGTTTGTGTCTGTGGATCTGTGTGTGTGTGTGTCTTGGTGTGAAACGTGCGTCCCCTCTGTCCTGTGTGTGTGTGTACGTATACCTGTGTGTGTCTGTGTGTGTGTGTGTGTGTCTTGGTGTGAAACGTGCGTCTCCTCTGTCCTATGTGTGTGTGCTGCAGTAAGGCCCATCCTGCATTATGTCGCGGTCTGAATATGCTTATTGTGTCTTAAGTGTGCGGCTCAGAGCCTTGTGACCATAGCGCCACTCAGCAGCTGAGAGGGACGAAGAGGCGTCGTTGTTGACGAGGTTCTCGGTACAGAAGATTCACTTAACTCTCCCCTCGTGCTCGCCAGTGGTCTGCATTCCCCCCACCCCGCGTGGCGACACGGGTCCGAGTCTCAAACACTTTACAGTCTGGAGTGTCGCCGCTTTGACGCAACACGTAAACATTTCTGCTGTATTCTGCGGGAAGCTGGCCGTTAACCGAAATGGCTTTTTTTTTGGGTCGCAAAATGTCCTTATTTAGTAATGTGGCATATACACGCTTGGCCACACAGCTCGTTGCAACAGTGGAGGAGAAAAGCCATGTTTCCCCCCCCCCCCCACTGTTTCACCATGTATGCTTTACTTAAGGACCTTGTGATCCAGTTCAATGTGAGGACTGTTGTGCATAATAACCCATCTGTGTGCTCCACAGTCCCTGATATAGAGGCACTGTGTATTCTAAACAGCACGCCGATAAGGGAACATGTGGTGGCGGAAAAACCGAAGATCGCATTTTCATTCATTTGCGCAACACTTTGCATGTTGTTGCCAATGCCCGGGACGAGTTTCACAATCAAACGTGTGTGAAGTGTCGTGAGAGAGGGTCTCATAAAGAAGGGTCAAGTCAAACGGTACCGGGTTCAATCTCCGCGGTTTAACCAGAAGTCATCCTTGAGCAAGATGACCTCCAGCTGCTCCTAAATGACTAATGTGTGTGAAATCACCGTGGGTGGCTTCGGGTTAAGCTCCATTGTCTACAGTGATTCACTCGTACCGGTAAACTATCCCCCTTAACATAGTTTGTTGTTGTTGTTGTTTTGGTGCAGGCGTCGGCATGGTGACCCCGGTCAACGACCTCCACGCCAGCGAGGCGCCGACCTTCGTGAAGGGAGAGAAGCAGAGCCGCTGTAAGCTGGCCAGCCTGTACCGGCTCATGGACCTGTTCAGCTGGGCCCGCTTCACCAGCTCCTACGCCACCGTGAGTTCCCCTGCCCAACGGGTCCACCGTCCCGGGCCTAACACAGACCAGGCCCAGCACAAAGGCTCTGGAGTCGAACCCGCAGTCTGTCGCGAGCCCTCGAGCCAGATGCTTAGCCCCGCCCTCCCCCCCCCGCAATTCAAAATTCAATTATTATATTCAATTACGTGGATCAAATTAGGAAAAGGAAATGATTTATATGGTGATACCGAGTACAAATATACAACCACGTGTATACAAGTATACACCTCTACCATGCTTGCACTTGAGCCAAAGGGTTTCTACTTATAGATATGCAATGAGGATATTTCACCACATGTATAGTTATAATGGTGGATGATTGAATGTTCAGGTTGAATGACGTCAGTTCTAAAATAAAAGAAACCACAGTTCTCTCCATAAAGCGTGCGTGTGCGTGTGTGCGTGTGTGCGTGTGTGCGTGTGTGCGTGTGTGCGTGTGTGCGTGTGTGTGTGTGTGTGTGTGTGTGTGTGTGTGGTCTACCCCACAGGTGCGAGTCAGCAAAGAGCAGGATCACATTCTGATTGGCCCCCAGGGTCTGTCCTTCGCGGAGGTCTCTGCTGCTAACCTGGTGAGTACAGCGTGTATCAACGTACGCACCATGGAGTGTCACCCCTCCGGCACCTACACATCGCAAGCTATGCTCCGGAATGTTCTGAACTCCTGTTACCATGGAGGCAGCAGGAGGTTAGGAGCCCCCCCCCCTGGCTGTAGTTCAACATGACCACCATGAGCACCGCTCTCCTCGTCCCTCAGGTGAAGGTGAACATCGTGGGCGAGGTGGTGGAGCGCGGCTCCACCGACCTGGGCGTGGACACCTTCGGCCTGGCGCCGCACGCCGCCATCTACGCCATGCGGCCCGACGCCAAGTGTGTCGTGCACATACACACCCCCGCCACGGCCGCCGTAAGTCTGTGTGTGCGTGTTTGCGTGTGTGTGTGTGTATGTGTGTGTGTGTGTGTGTGTCTGTGTGCGTGTGTTTGTGTTGTGTTGTGTTTGTGTGCGTGCGTGCGTGCGTGCGTGTGTGTGTGTGTGTGTGTGTGTGCGCGTGTGTGTGTTTGTGCGTGCATGCGTGTCTGTGTGCTCGCGTGTGTGTACGTGTGTGTGTGTTATCACACCGAGCCGTAAACAAGATGCAGTGCAGCGCTTCTCGGCAGCCTCGGGGAGGGGATACAGCAGAGCGAGCTACCGGACCCCCAACCTCCGCCCTGTATCCCCTCATTATCTCCCCGTCCTCTGTCGTTAGGGCGGCCCACGCCTTTGAGGCAGTGGCTGTTAAAATGTGAGCGAGCGCTGCAGATGAAACGCAGACCCGGTGTTTTCGATTTAATGGCGGGACGCCGGCGGCGTAAACGGCGCGCTGGTCGACGGCGTTTGAACCTGTTGTTTCCTTCATGAGAGCCGCTGTTTGTGGCCAAACGTGTAAAGGAAACCCAGAACCCCAGGAAGGACTTGTTTTAGATTAGAAGTCATGTAGGTAACACAGTAGTGCTCTGTATGGATCAAGGTCCAAGTCTCCCCTTTATCGCACAAACTTAAGGCAATTTAGAAAAACATTTGAATTGTAGCACAATTGCACGCCATTGCGTGCGCTACCTGTTACTGGCAAACAAACATTCTGGCAACCCCCGTGCAAGAGCGAGCAAAATCTGAACAGCAATATCGCTCAAACAGGGCCTTCATAATGTCTGTCTTGTCGTGCAGTAAAGAGTGAATTAATTCTGTCCCACAGGTGTCATCCATGAAGTGTGGCATCCTGCCCATCTCCCAGGAGGCTTTGCTGCTGGGCGACGTCAGCTACTTTGGTTACCATGGCGACCTGGACGGCAGGGAGGAGAGGGTGGCGTTCCAGAAGGCGCTGGGTCCAAACGCCAAGGTAACGCCTGACGTCACCGCCAGATGCTGCCTCATACCTTTATGTTTTTAGATTTTCTACCTTCGCTTGCTTTGCCTCCCTTGTTTGTGAATTGTTATTATCGTTATGCATTAACAAATATATTTTCGTACTCGTGCTTCAATTCTTAGTATGTAGAGAGTTGCATGATCAGTAGAGTTTCACTGTACAGAATAACCCTGCTATACTGCACGCCAGACTTTTGCTATGACGAACTATCACGAACAGATCTAAGGATGTAACTGTTTAACAATTTCATGTCATTTTTGTAGACACTTTTATCCAAAGTGACGTACGGTGAATTCAGATATATGTAACTCTGGAGCAGGAAGGGGTTAGGGTATACTGGCTCAAGGATGCCTACAGGTGAGGCACCCAGTAGGCCTACATGTGAGGCACCCAGTAGGCCTACAGGTTAAGCACCCAGTACCTTTGGTCGGGGGGTCAGAACACCCTACCCACGACACTATCCTGGCCCCCATGAATGCAGACTTGATCAAACATTAGTAATGGCAGAACGAGTGTGTTGTGGGTGATAATTGATTGCACTGCATTTAACAAAGAGTTGTGTTCCTTTAAAAGGTCATCGTGCTGAGGAACCATGGTCTGGTGGCTCTGGGAGAAACCATCGAAGAGGCATTCCACTATGTTTACCACGCACAGCAGGCCTGCGAAATTCAGGTACAGCAACACCCTTGGTTTACATTATTCTTAGTTACAGAACTGTGACACGTTGTCCCAACATGGGTGACTGCGTGGTTTGGTTTGAGTCTGCATTGCTTTGTGACAATTATGGCATCCATTTTTATTTGATTCCTTATTCCGGTTGACACATCATTGGTTAACAGCTGAAAAATCCACTACCGGCCTAAACCGCTTCTAAAGCAAAGGAAAAGAATGGCTGGTGAATAGAGCACCAACATAAATGTAATGCCAAAACGTGGTCTGTTTCTGACTAATTTGTGTTAAACCAGTTTTAATGTTGTACAATGTCTGTGTAATGAATGACGAATGATGCATGTATTTGTGCCAGCCACCAGCCAACCACCAAATTCTTTACAATTATAGACATCAAATTGTACTGGCTGTCTTCGCTTGACTAACTACATAGACTGTAATTTGTCCCCTAACATGATCCAAATGTTGCACTTTTCATATTAAGTTTAACTTGATCAGAGAATTATCCCGATGTCAACGTGGCTTGGCTATGTGGAAAAACTTCTAGCCTCCAGTAAAATCACATGTTCCCTTCTATTCATTCGAAAGATTCATCATGATGCAACTCCATTATTCGCTTTAAACTTGTGGAAACCATTTCTAAGGACACAATGCACTGCAGCACAGTTATTTTTAGTCTTTGAAGGCTTCACCTGTGCTGAAAGTGAAGTGCACAATATGCTAAGTCTGTGTGAGCAGAGCCTGGGTAAATATGTGATGGAGTCTGTTTTCCATAGCCTGGTGGAGCCAAAGCTGTCCAATAAGACCCTTCCTTTGTTAGCTTTGCGCGCTGCGAGGGCTTCACTGTTTGGACGGCATCTCTTCCTCAGCTGCTGTCATATTTGCTCCAACGTGGCAACAATGAGACATGCCAGCTGCCCTCAAATACGGAGATGAAATGCGCAAGAGATAATGCACAGCAAGGCTGACATTATTGCAAAAATAATCCCAGCAATCACCCTGTGCATTATCCCGCTTATTACACAGCTAGTGTGTCCATAGCAACGGCCTGCTGATCAAACAAGGCAGTGGCCTGCTTTTCAAAAATACCAGAGAATGTGACACGGTACAGTAAACATATTGGTATGTGCCAGTTCCATACACTGCACAACGTGTTATGAACTTTTATGGGGGCATGATGGTGTAGTGGTTAGGGTGTGGCCCAGCTGCAGGGTACTGGGTTTGATCCCCTTGCATCTGCAGGGTAACATGCAGTCATCCGAGAGCAGGATGCCCATAACTCTCTACCTGTTCCTTAACCACCTGTCACTGAGTTCACCGCAAGGCGTTTTTGATAAAAGCATCTGCTAAATAACGAAATAGTCGTGCAGACATTGCGTTGCACACCACATATTGACAATTTGGGGTTTTCTCCTCCAAACTCTGAACACTTCAGTTAAATCTGTTAGAGTGGCGTCTGTCTGCTGGACCTTCTCCTCGGGCCTCATGACCATCTCGCCTCGCTGCAGGTCGGAGCGCTGAGGTGCGCGGGGGGCGTGGCCAACCTGGTGATGCTGGACCGCGATAGGCTGAAGCCGCGCACGCAGGGGGTGGCGGCGGGGGGCATCGCCATCGACAAAGAGCTCAAGTGGAAGGTGGGCGAGGCCGAGTTTGAGTCCCTCATGAGGATGCTGGACAACCTGGTGAGTGACCCCTGACCTCCTCCTCCTTCACACTCACCCCGCGTTACCCATAATGCATCCTGTTTCCTCCTCTCCCTCCCTTCAACTTCCCGGGGATGTTTCCGATTACAAAGCAGGAGAACACTAGTCTGGTCTGTGGTCGACTGGCGGGCCTGCACAGTTTATTTGTACATATCGTGTTATTGCTCCAGGAGTCCTGTTCCCACATGCTGTTAGGTTTGAGGAGCTGGCAGCGATGTGTGAAGGCTAGGTGTCGTCTTCTTCACTCTGCCTCAAACCAAACAACATGAAGAGGAACACGAGTTCTGACCTAGTTCTGAAATTGTTTCAGCACTTCACGGCGCTTTTATCCCTTCCCTCGCTCAACCACGGCCGCCATTGGTCACATCCGCCCGTCCGTCAAATGCCGTAGCGACTCTTAACGGCCAATGACCAGTGGCGGCTGATGAAGCACATGTTGGGTCCTCTTAATAAGTGTGAGTGTGTTCATGTGTTGTGGCATGTGGGTGCACGTGTGTGTGTGTGTTTATACTACGTCTGGAGGGAGGGGGTCAGTGTTACTACTGCTGCCGCGCCCC
The DNA here is from genome assembly GCA_036785325.1 of Urophycis tenuis. Lineage (NCBI taxonomy): Eukaryota > Metazoa > Chordata > Actinopteri > Gadiformes > Phycidae > Urophycis > Urophycis tenuis. The sequence continues at coordinate 15,386,339 of JAXIVH010000004.1, read as the reverse complement.
CCGTCACACACACACACACACACTCACACACACACCCACACACTCTCTGTCTCCGTCCTGAATCCAGATGGCATGGAGCACTGTATGGACTGAGCACACATGCATGGCGCACGCACACACGCACACACACACACACACACACACACACACACACACACACACACACACACACACACACACACACACACTGCTCAGTGGGCTGGACTTGGGAAAACAGTGGTTTGCCGCCTGGTATGTTCTTAACAGTGCCGTTTCTGACAGTTTCTCTGAAGAACAGACCGCGGCGACGCCCACTATACCCTCACCCTCACCCTCACCCTCGACACAGACTGTACTGGTTAGATATATTTATGTACTATAGAGGGCTTTCACCCTGCTGTTCACCCCCCGAGTGCAGTGGTCCCCAACCTTTGGACTTTGGGGTTACCGCTGTTTTATACACAATTATTACTGCAAGGCGGGTAATGATTGTGTGCAGGGCCGAGGCGGTGGACTTGGCCCTTGCCCGGGCCGAGGTCAGCGGGAAACAGTGGAAAGAACAAGTCAGCAGTGCTTCTTATGCCCCCCCGTGTGTGTGTATTTGTGAAGCCTAAACACCAGGGGGAAACATCTGGAAAGAAAACACACCATGGAAGGCACACCGACTCTCGTCTCGATAGCATAACAAGCCACCAGACTATTTTTACCGCACGGTATTTATAATGTGTTTATTTTCGGTTATCTGTATTATTATTCTTTTTGTATTATTCCTAATTTGTGTATTTGAAGGATAAGGCCCCCCGGGCAGCGCGTGGCTCCGCTGAAGACACGCTGCTGTAGTGGGGGGGTGGGGGTCAGAGGTTACAGGATGTGTGTGTCTTGCTGGGAATTTCTATACTATATATATATACAGTATATATATGTATATACACATACTAGTAAGTTAAACTTTATTCAGCCCTTCGCCTTATTAAACAAAAAAAGTCACAAAGTGCTCGACAAGAAAGGACGCATGAGCTGAGAGTTTAGACGCCATGACGGCAGAAACGCGTTTCCTGTTGCTATAGTCACACTGAAGTCACCCCCCCCTCTCTCTCTCTCCCCCCCTCTCTCCCCCCTCCCTCCCCCAGGGCTACCGGACCGGCTACTCCCACCTCAACCCCATCGTGCGCGAGAAGCCGCCGTCCAAGAACGACGTGGAGATCCCGGCCACGGCGCTGGGCCTGCCGGCGGAGGCGCTGGCCGGGGAGCCGGGCCTGGCGCCGGCCAGCCCCTCCCGGGTCCTGGCCCAGAAGCAGCAGCGGGAGCGGACCCGCTGGCTCACCTCGCCGCACAACTACCTGAAGGTGCACGTCCCGGAGCGCTCTGCCAGCGGCGAGTGCAGCCCCCGCACCAAGACCACCGTGAGTACAGCCGGGCGCCATTTTGGTGACGCGTACGCATGCGCGTGTGTGTGTGTGTGTGTGTGTGTTAGAGATGCGCGGTTGGCGGTTGCAGCCGTGGATCGGGCGGATGGCGTGACAAAAAATAATATTTTATTTAAATTTGGGCGGGTGGCAGTTTAACCAATCAAATTAAAAATTAATACACATTGTTAAATATTGTTACCTACAACCTTTCAGGTAATAACATTCTAGCCTGGCGTCAGCAGCGCCTTGAATCGCCTATAGACCTAAATGGCGGATGGCGGTTGGGTTTTGACAGTTGGTCAGAAAGCGTCGGTGCAGATGGATGGCTGACAGATGATGTGTTGTGTGATGCGGTTGTGGATGAAATAATAGCCCATCCGTGCATCTCTAGTGTGTGCATGTGCTGTATGTGGTCATTTTTTGCAGCTTTGGATGCTTTTGTCCGACGCCAGCGACAATCAAAGCATAGCGTCAGAGTTGGAGGGACGGAGTAACTATTACAATAAAATGTGAATGGCTCAAAAAGTTTAGAAAAACAGTCTGGAAAGAGTAGCCGTAGAAGTCAGAGAACAAGGTCAGACATTTGTCAGATTTTGATGTTTTCTATAAAAGTGGCGTCTACATGACTAAGTATATCATAAATAAACTTAGATTAGTCATAAATATCTTAAATTAGTCTCGCTGTAGCCTTCCATAAGCAAGAAAGTAAGAAAAGATAAACAACTTAGTTGCTTTGGATGGTAGGGTTGATGAGAGAGATAAAATATTGGCCTTCAAAACCTCTTGGTATTTAGTAGTTTCAGTTTATGTTTAGCAAATGTTGAGCAACTGCTCCTGACAAAGCTAACAGTTTAGTGTGTGTGTAGCACAGCCAGTCTTTACTCTGGCTCCCATCCGGGCTAAACCCAGACCCCGCTCTGTTCCCTGATAGAACACTGCCCTCCTGTGGCCATTTGGTACATTTGTGTTGGATGATACCGAATCCAACAATAAGAATCCATCCAACTGTCAAATATGTCATTTGAACAGATTTCGTTTCTGCCGCCCTCAAAACAAATTGTGTCACCCCCAATGTTTTTCTGTTTCAGTGGATGCAGTCGTCCGAGCCTGGCACTAACAGGGGCACCCCGATAAAGATTGAGGACCCCAACCAGTTTGTTCCTCTCAACACCAACCCCACGGAGGTTCTGGACAAGAGGAACAGGGTCAGTCGGACCTCACCTTTTTACACTTCACATGTCAGCCATCACATTTACAAAGAAATGTACTTTGGTTTTAAGGAGAGCCTGGTTGTGAAGGCGTTTTGACCCTCAGTCCAAAGGTTCATGGGTTCACACTCCAGTGTTAACAATGTCTGTGGCTCTGTAAACAAGTCTAACATAATGACTACATAAATAAACATGTGTTTGTTTGTGTGGCCCCTAATCACAGTGACAGTCTCACAGGTCTTCCTCTCCTCACGTTACACAACACCCTCGAACCCTCAACATCCAGCCTCTAAAGGCCTGAAAGAAAACCCTGGCAACCCCCAGAGGGAAGACCCCCCAGACAGAACGCAGAAGAGGGGTCCCCTTTTCCAGGGATGGCCAGACGGCCAATAGCTCCCCAACAGGCAGACATGTAATCCTAGCAGAAATACAAAGCCCATCACATTTCCAAAGAAAAGTACTTTCGTTTCTTTTCCCATGTAAGGACAGCCTGGTTGTAAAGGTGTTGTGACTCTCAGGTCCAAAGGTTCATGGGTTCATACTCCAATGTTTACAATTTCCATGGGGTCTATAAACAATTATGTAACAACCCAGCCTTCCTTCTCGGCTTGTCTTCGGCCTGGGTTTGAGGAGTGGTGGTTGTTCCTAGGGCTTACACTCAGGTCTCATAGTCTCGGCCCTGTGAGACAATACGTTTAATTCAGGACCAAACAAATGAAATGAACTTGACTTGACTATGGCCACCAGCATGCAGTCGACTGCGCTGTCTGTGATTGGCCCTGCCCTCCAGCCGGCCTCTTCAGGGTCTCTGGCCGCTCGCTCTCCCTAACGGCAGCAGCATCACATCCTCCATTATGTAAAGGACTCACGGCTGAACTCATTCCTCAAGCAAATTAATATTGATTTGATACAACCCCCCCCCTCTGGCCCCTTCTCGGGGCTTCACACATAATCAATCACAGAGTCCCCGGCTATTACTGAAGGAGCAGATCAGCTGACGGAGCGGGTGTAGCCACCGCTCCAGCTTCCACAAGGCCCGGTGTTGGAGGACATGGGGAGGAATATGCTAATGTGTGGTGGGAGGAGGATTGTGACTCGCGGTTCGGGTGTTCGGGTGACTCTCAAACCCAAGGGTTGTGGGTTCGACCCCCGATGTCCACCGTCTACCTGGAGGCTATCCTTGAGCAAGGGGGCAGCTAACCTGACCTGCTCCCCAACAACACGTAACAAGTGTACATGTTGACAGTGAGTCGCTCTGGATTAAAGCGCCTGCTCCATGACTTTGGTCAACTCTGTGTTTGTAGATACGAGACCAGAACCGATGCGATCAGATGACCCCTGGGCCCAAGTCTCAGCTACTGGCTGGCATCGTAGTGGACACCATACCCGGACCTGTGAGTGTTTCTAAATGTAAAAATACTGAGACAGACTTTATCAAACGTATGAAGGCGTAGCTTAAGAGTCCCCCTGGTCAAGTCACGCATTCACAGACATATGGAAGAGAACGGAAGGAGAAAGTGTTCTCACCAAGCATTCGTGGTTTTGCGTTTTTTTCGTTTTCCCTTCAAGCAACAAACCGCGCTGCGTTGAACCGAGCTCGCCAGCATTTCACATGATGCACTGTTGATGTGAACCCCCCCTGTACGTCCTCCATGTTTACCGTGTCCCTCCCCCTCCCGCCCAGGCCTTCATCGTGGAGGATGAGGAGCTGACCCGCTCCCTGCCTCCGAACCCCTTCAGCGGGCTGACGGAGAAGGAGCTGCTGGAGTACAAGAACACGGTGGAGAGGAGACAGCAGGGACACGACGGTACACCTCCACCTCCACCTGCACTACCACCACCTACCTTCTACATAGCACCACCACCGGCATTACTGCTGCCACCACCCACGTCCTACATCGTACCACCACCTACCCTGCTTCTACCACCATCACCGGCCAATACTGCAACACGAGTCCCATTTCAGCCTCCACCAGAACTGCACCGCCTGACAGTACCACTGCAGCACGGCCCTTCTCCCTCCACTGTTAGCCATCGTTCAGCCAGACTCTGCACTCGTTCTCTGGTCTCTGGGATTGAACACAGTGGTTCCTAATTAGACTTTTACTTTAGTAATTGAACTCCGATACACTACAGAGCATTGGAAATAGTTTCTGCTGTTGATATGATGTTGTTGTACAGTAGATGCAACCGCGTTGATCCCCAAACGCGTGTGTTTTGCAAACCGCTTGTCATATGCATTACTGCTACTCGTATGTATTCACACACACACACACACACACACACACACACACACACACGACCACAAAGGGTGTTGAAGCGAGTGTGATGAGGAGTGACTGACAGGTGAATCCTCACCACAGATACAGACGACTGTACGGACGCTGACGAGATGACCACCTTCGACGGCTCCACCATCTCGCTGTCGCTCTCCCCTCTGATGACGCCCCCCAAGAACGGTAGAACAAGCACTGGTTACAAAATAGTTTGGCTGTTAATAACGTTAACGTTAACATGTTTCCCAAGAAAGGTGCTCTCTCATTGAGATGATGCTTCATGTTGTTTTGCGCCGTATATAAAGTGCTTCTTTATTCTACATGGTGCACATGCAGTGATTTATAGAACGTATAGAACTCCTGATCAAGTTAGCCTCTGGTGGAAAAACTCACTCAACACTCATTCTCCATTTTTAAAATGGCCGCCATAACACATTGATTCATAAAGCTTGAATCAATTCTCTGTATCTCTGTATGGGTCTATAAACAATTCTAACATAATTACAACATAAATAACATTTGATTGTTTGTATGGCCCCTAAATCACAGTGACAGTCTCACACGGCTTCGTATCACCACAATACACAACACCCTCAAACCCTCAACATTCAGCTCTACAAGGCTGAAAGGAAAAACCTGCCAAACCCCAGAGGGAAGACACCTCAAGATGGAAGACGTGTCCCCTTTTCCAGGGATGGCCAGGCGGCCAACAGGTGTCCAACTGGGCAGACATGTAATCCTAGGAGAAATACAAAGCCTACTGTAGACGTAACAGTTTTCCATTTCACAATCGCTCTCCCCAGATGCCGTCACCAACGGGAAGAACCACCTGGGAGAGGAAGACGAAGAGGAGGAGCTGAACCTCAAGGTGTCCAAGCTGAGCGTCAGCACGGCGGAGACGGTGGAAATCACCATGACGACCGCCGAGAAGATAGGGGACGCCCAGAGCGAGGCCAAGACCAAGAAGAAGAAGAAGTTCCGCACGCCCTCGTTCCTCAGGAAGAGCAAGAAGAAGGAGAAGGAGAAGGTTGACATATAAGCTAATGGGTAAGATAAGGGGCCGGCTGGACGAAGCCGTATTGGATCTCAATACTTAGTCGCAATACATTCCTTGCTTTTATGAAAGCGGACCAAGAACAGCGAGCCGACTGAAATGTACGTGTTGTCAAACTGCCGTTTTTTTCAAATGCTATTCTGGTTTTTCGTCCTCACTTTGGCTTGACTTACATACAGTAGTGGAGAGTGGAGCTTCGTGGCTACCTAAACACATACATGTCCAGTCCAGTGGTATATGTGTTGGTTCCCTTCCCAACGTTACCCTAGGTAGACTTCAATGTTATCACCAATACAGTTACATTTGGCCTTTTCAATATTATATACAAAGTTGAAGTCTTTTGGCTTTTATTTGAATGTACGTATGACGACTGGCGATTATCTACATGTCAGGGGTAAGCTGTTAAGTCGATACAATGTGCTGGTGGGTCGATATTTAAACTTTAAAGTGAAGATCATTTATAACCTGTGTCTGGGCCTATTTGTTTTTTTTATACTACAGTGTCATGGTAAATGCTTGTTTTATATCCTATCATATGTTTGAAATAGTTTAATTGTTTGTTTGGTTCATATCATATACTTATAACCATTCAAACGCACCACTAATAATACAGAAATGCTATGCGTTGTGTGTGTGTTCATATCTGTGTGAATTTGTTTATTACTTGACTGCTGCTTGTATGTAATATGACCAGAAAAGTAAAGTATAAGCAAGATGTATTGAACAGCAATGAGGAGGTATGGAGGGATGACGAGGACGAGTATGTGAAAGTGAACGGTCAGAAGGACAAGCCACGTCTGAATTGTTTTAATGTTTTGAAATCAGAATGCAAGTGGATGGCAATATTCTGTGGGAAGGAAGTGTGTGTGAAAAATAGAATTTATGGTCCAACCTCCATTCCCAATCCAAAAACTAAAATGTGAATGACCTAGTCTGACCCAAAGGGTTAAGAAAGATTTGCTGTGAATAGTACCGAACCAAATAAGCACAACAATGACAACGTTGGAAATTTGCTTTTGACGTTAAAAAGGTAAACGTGTATTTCAACGCGTCTTTTGTAATGTCGCCTTTCATTGTATATTCTACATTTTGATTCATAGCAAATATAAACAGAAGCTGATCTTGATAAAGATACTTGTTTTATGTCAGTGGTTGTCTTGTGCTTATGTTTTGTTTACATTGCTGTCTGTTGTCTGGGCATCAATAAACACCCTGAGGCAAAGCTACTCCTAAATAACAGTCGACCTGCTACAATAAACTCCTCCAGTTGTTCTTTGCCTCAGAGGCGTCCTCTATATTACCTGGTGTACAAAATGTGACTATGTGTTTCCTTGATTGAGATTCAAATAGTTGACTATGATATTTAGTGCTATTTTTGTCATCTGACTGACTTACAGAGAATTCAGATACATGTAATTAAGCAGCAGGTAGGATATCATGAATGCCATTTGAAATAAATACATTCCTCACATTTTATACATTTGTTTGGTGATTGGCGTTTTTTTTTGTCTCCTTCAAGCCTGCGCTTGGGTCAAAGGTCAACAACGCACCCTATTAAAGACACCACAGCGCTGCAGGGATGAATTAAAGCCTTTTACGCTAAAACAAAACAAACCTAATGACATGGGCCCCGCCCCGAACCCTTTCAGTGATAATTGTGGCGTGTGTGTGTGTGTGTGTGTGTGTGTGTGCACGCGCGGCTGTATAATCAGGCGGTTGTCGCTGTGTGAATGGTCGCCATGGTTACCCCCACCAAGAGGGTCTGCGGAGACAAAGGGTGGATTTGGTGTCGCCAACAGGTGTTCCTCCAGCTAGCTAGGGGGAGTGACGGGGCCCACACCTACCCGGGACCCTCCCCCGCCCCCTCGGCTAAAGATACCCACCAGTAAGTAATGGTGTCAGAGGAGTTCTCAACCAACCAACTGCTGGTGGGTGGGAGTGGGCGGCAGTAGCTCAGTGGGTAGAGCGGGTGGACAGAGCGGGTCGTCCACTAACCGTAGGGTCGGCAGTTCGATCCCCTTGATCCCCCTCCTCCTCCTCCTCCAACTGTCCACATGCCAAACCCCACAAATGTACCGATTGTAAGTCGCGTCTGCAAAATGCCCTCTTTACCCTTTTGCTGTTCATGTATCATGACAAGCAACAGGGGCCGAAAACTATTCACCAGTTTCTAAGTCATTTGTCTGTGGAAGATTTAATTCTGTGACTGGTGAGAGTGAGCTGTTTTTGTAGGTTGAGAAAGTATCGGGGTGAGGTGGGGGGGGGGGGGGGGGGGGGGCATCTTGCTGAAGGATGCCTACAGGGTAGAAGCGGACATTGAAGAACCCAGAAACCCAGAACCCTTTCAGCTGGGATTCAAAACCAACCTGAAGCACTGCAGCACACTGCCCTCCTCCAGAACAATACAGGCAATCACGGACACAAAACAAAAGAGAAATCCATGGCAATATATGAAGCGCAGATGAGGAAGCGGTTGGAATATAAATAAGCGTAAGAGAAAAGGGCCCCCCCTCCTCTCCCTCCTCACCACAATGTAAACACCAAGCAGCAGAACAATCAGTGGAGACAGGTGCCACAGGCTGCGGTTGTTGTTATCCCAACACATTGTGCAGCAGCAGCAGCAGCAGACCCCCAGATTATCCCCCCGGCCAGCCTCATCGTCTCCCGGCAGGGTTAACGAGAGGAGGGCTGCCTGGGTTTCCCCCGGAGGAGCAGGTGACAGAGGGGGGAGGGGGGGGGGGGGGGGGTCTGTCTGTGATCCTAAGGGCCAAAGTGCAGCCATTGTGTTGAAACAATGAGGCACACACACTGCCGACACACACACACACACACTGCCGTGTGATGCCTAATCTAAGACAACAGACGTGTGTGTGTGTGTGTGTGTGTGTGTGTGTGTGTATTCTCAATGGACCGATTAACTGATTTATTAACTTTTTGCTTACATAATAAAAATCACAAATAAATACATTGCAGACAGATGGACATGTATGCATTTATACATGCAACAGATATAAACATACTGTAGATACACATGGACACACACACACACACATGGTGTGACTTTGCCTGCCCTATGACAGCCAGGCCAGTGCTGTAATCCAGAAGCTTTTCAGATTACTAGCGATGGGGTCACATTCCCTACCATGTACAGCTAGCTGCTGAACTCTGCATACACACCAAGCTTAGCCTACACACCATCCTACAGCACAGCTAGCTGCTCTGCAACCACACCAAGCTAAGCCTCACACCATCCCACAGCACAGCTTTGTCCTACAGGACCTTCCTCCACTTTGGTTATATCCAGACCTATCTGGCTTTCTCTGTCACTGTTACTTTGATATCAGTTCTATTTATGCATTTAATAAATGTGATAACTGAGAGGGGCACTTTGCTGCTGTTTACAACATAGATGGTTGGGTAGAGGATAGTGCCTTTTAGTATTAGTTTTCTATCATGACTATAGCAGTGTGTAATCTTATTTCATTCAGTGTGTTCTTTCTATGGTGTGCTTATGTGTGTGTGTGTGCATGTGCATGCATGTGTGCTTACGGCATGCATATCCCCTGCGTGTTCTTCCCTGGTTGCTCTTGCGCATGCAGTGTGTGCATCTGTACGTGTGTGCATGACTCTCTGACTGTCACTGACTCTTCTGCGCGCGCGTGTGTGTGCGGGTGTGTGTGTGTGTGTGTGTGTGTGTGTGTGTGTGTCTGTGTGTGTGTGTGTGTGTGTGTGTGTGTGTGTGCGTGCGTGCGTGTGTGTGTGTGTGTGTGTGTGTGTGTGTGTGTGTGTGTGTGTGTATGTGTGTGTGTGTGTGTGTGTGTGTGTGTGTGTGTGTGTCTGTGTGTGTGTGTGTGTGTGTGTGTGTGTGTGTGTGTGTGTGTGTGTGTGTGTGTGTGTGTGTGCGGGTGTGTCATGAATATCAGCCAGCCTCCTGTGTATGTGTGTGTACAGGAGTGTGCATGTGGGAGTCTAGCTAGGCAACTGAAACCATAGGGGGGTGGAGGGGGTGTGTGTGTGTGTGTGTGTGTGTGTGTGTGTGTGTGCCCCCCCCCTCACCGCCGGCGTCCGTTACAGAGCCGGCACACATCTGCAGCGGGCCGACCATCTGCACCCTTTGTCTCGCTCACACACACACACACACACACTCACACTCACGCACACGCACACACACACGCACACGCACACACACACGCACACACACTCACACACACACTCACACACACAATCACACACACACACACACACAGACACGCGCACACACACACACACACACACACACACACACACACACACACATCCAGGCCTCGCTGCCTCGCATGGCTGCCCCCCTTAAAGCCAGGCCATGTGCCCTTGTCCAGCCCCCCCCCCCCCCCCTCTTGTTCTGTCAGAAGAGGAGAGGAGGAGAGGATGAGAGGAGGAGAGGAGGAGGAGGGAATAGAAATGACTTCTTAATCAGTGAAAGGGGCAGAAGTCATAATGGAGCATCCCAGTGTTGGGACTGAACCAGAGCAGGTCTGAGGGTGGGGGGGTTCCACAATGCTGCTGGTTCTAACGTTCTAACGAAGGAGCAGTGGGAACAAATGGATTGGTGGTTGTTTATTGTTGCAACAAAATGCATGAAAAAAAAAAAGATTTCCAACTGTCTGGTCCCTTGGTAATAACTTAGTGATAGTTGCTAGTCGCTAGCGTACACTGTGTGTATTTATTAAACAAACGCAAAACCTGTGTGGGCCGTGGACATGATAAGTTATGTGTCATTGAATAATTTAAATCAAGTTCACTAGAAAATGCACACTGCTAACACACATGCACATGATCACACACACACACACACACACACACACACACACACACACACACACACACACACACACACACACACACACACACACACACACACATCCTTAGATGTACTATTCCATAGATACTCAAGCTATAAGTGTATAAAGGGGTCAACACGACATGTTTGAGGATAAGGGTGCTTAATATTCATAATTTAAAAAAAAAATAGCCTCCTTCTAGACCACCCTGAGATTTCACTGGTGCAAGTAAGTGAATAAATAAATACATTAATAAATAATCATTGAAAAACTAGATGTAATTCATATGTTCTGGTCTTGGTTTCACTCTAGGCCACTATATAGATCTACAATACTCCTACAAAGTAGCCTATGGGAATCATCTATGGCCTATAGGCGCCATAACGTGCCGGTTGTTTGTATAACTAACGTGCGATATTGGTAATTACGCATGATCTCCCCACAGCTGAAAATGAATGCAATGTGCATGCGTTAAGGGGGGAGGGATTAGCCAGCAAGTAGGGCAAGCGGCTAGAACTGCAATTCCATCCTGCTTGCAGCCGACTTCCCTCCACTCATCAGCTCAGCGCTGCGTTAAGACGAGACTTGTGTCGGGTCATTTCTCCCTAGAACGACAGCAGGAGGCGAGCAGCAGGAGGAGAACATGGTGAAATTCATGCGACAGCACCGTGATCTGAAATCCGAAGAGACTCTGTCGGAGGAGTCGGATGCGTCCGTGGACCAGCAGGACTTCACAGATATGACCGAGTATGCCTTTAACGACGTTTTGTATTCCAAATGTTCCGCAATGGACCAAATCGACACTTTTATGAAAAACGTGCAAGTGTTGCTCGATGCAGCGCACTACATTGAAAACATAGAGAAGAATAACGGAAGTAAGTAAACATTTTTGCATTGTGGATTATAATGAGGCGAGCAGACAACAATGGGAGCGAAGGCGACAAAAGAGACGCAAGGGTAGATCCATTGACCTGATAGACTATCATAGCTGCCTGCTCTCGCATCGATTGCTTAAAAGCCAATGCAATTTCCATGTAAGTCAAGGCGATATAATGTTGGAGTACAGACTGTTTTATATCGAATGCTCGGCGACATAAAATGTTATAAAACTACATGTTTAACTAAAGTGAAATTATACGCCAACGTGGACCGTAATGTCATGTTGCTATGTAAAAAGTACACCTTTACTTTCGTAAACCTGCCATGAGCGTGGATCTCTTATTTTGGCCTGTGCATCTGCACAATGCATATTATGGCTTCCTATTCATCATATCTAATTTTAGACCATGATCTCTATGTATTCGTGGAGTTTATGGATTAGGCTTCAATATCCGGTTAAAGGAAGTACGCCAATGTGCATACATACAACATAACATTGGTGAACACGTATAATGACAAAGTTAGCATAGAATAAGACTTTCAGCGCAAAGCTTCAGTTTGCAGTTCAACACACATCACTCCAGAGTCTACTGCGCTTCCTTGTATCTGTTGTTCACATGGTTTCCACATGGAACCAATCTAGACGATCTGATTGGTCAGGAATGATGTAGCCAGCGTGCGACAGCCAATCGCGGCCGAGCCATTCGCCATCGTCCATTGCGTGTTACTGGGTTGGATCGCGAAATGATCCATGGGACTTGTAGGCTTTTAGTAAGCGTTTGTTTCAGCAACATGGAGTGAATTATTGAGTTAAGCTTTAAAGCAGGCTTCCGTTTTTATCTAAATTTGTTGAGAATTATATTTTTAGTGCTGGACCATGCGTGGGAATTATATTAGGCCTACTGAGCACACACTTCCCAATGACTTTCTCTTTTGGTATTCATGGCTATTTAATACTGTCATCCTTACTGTACATTAGGAACAGATAGCAGTCTTTACAACCTTATAAATACATGAATTAAGGGCAGTCAACTCATTGGCTATATTGGGCTGTATTAGGACGAATTCTGTGCTCATTTTAAATGTAGGCCTATTTATTAAACTGGTTCTTTTTGAATATTCCTATTTCCACAACCAGAATGTGAACATGGATATGCATCATCATACCCTGAAACCGAGATTTCACATCATCAGAAACAACGGAAATTTAAGAACAAGAAAATGGACCATATTCACAATAGGTACCAATAACACAATAGTTATTATGTTAATTCATTTTCTGGATCATCATTCATACATTTCTTGTTTTATCATCCCCCTACAGATCAGCACACAACGAACTGGAGAAGAACAGGTGAGCTTTTATCATTAGTTCAATATGTCAATATTAACATGCATACATAGTTTCTTGTGAAACATACACGTAGCAAATATTTAAACAGTATCGCCGTCTGTATATGTGCTATGTACACAATGCGTAGTACACACAGGTTGTAAGGTGCATTTGGATAAAATTGCTAAAAGCTATAGAGGAAGTATGGCATGGCATAATGTAGTAGTAGTATCAAATTGCATGGCATAGTATAGTGTAGTAGGAGTATAGCATGGCATACAATTACAGCATAACATAGGGTAGAACTGTAGTGCAGTACGGCATGGCTAGATTTAATCACCATTTGAGGAACACATTATACGCCTCATCAATGCTTTCAATGGATATGCAGAAAGGCCGCCAACAGACAAGAGAGTGAGGCGGGACTTTGTCACTTTAGAACCACTGTGTTTTGGGCTACAGTTCGGCTCGGCCAATCAGAACACTATGTTTTCGAGACAACAGTGCTCCTTACTGTTGCCAGCACATCCAAGGGCTTCATGCCTCTGTGCCTCCTCACTGATAGGCCACCCTGCCTCATGTTTTTAACGAGGGAAAACCCAGCGACGACCAATGCTTGTTGGAAAGTATGACGAGGAAAGGGGAGAAGAGATGAAAGATGACATTTCTTTCTGTCTGACGTTCATTCTGCAAAATGGCAGCCAGCGCAGGAAAGGGAGGACATTTTGACCTACATTTTATTATTTAAAGACCAAGGGACACATTGTGTTTCATCGAAATAAGTTTCAAAACACAACACAAGTAGCAAAACAACACACACACACAAACACACCGTCGTATTTAACATGTATAAAAGCTCGACAAATATCACAGCAGACGCACACTTTGGCACAATAAAACACACACACCGGCTCGGAAAATTAGCCACCAAAAATTGGACGCGCACGAGGAACGAGGCGTCGCCGCCGCCGCCCGTGTTTGCAGTCAACATGGCTGACCTCACGTCTCGCTTGGCCGCCGTTACAGACGAGCGCATCTCCGCCTGTGTCTGGAGAGGTTGAAGTCCCTCATACCACTGGGGCCCGACTGCAGTCGGCACACCACGCTCGGCCTGCTCAACAAGGCCAAGTCTCATATCAAGGTAAGACCACGCCGGGCCCCCCCCACACGCACACGCGCACACACACACACACACAAACACACACACACACACACTGTTTAGTATTGGGAGTCATGTAGCAGACACTTGTCTGAAAAGCCACTTAGAGTGAATTCAGAAAAAGGTCTGTAGCTGGGGTGTTGTGCTTCGGGATGCCTGCATGTTTGGAGGATGGGCTGGAGGCTGAACAACAGAGTCACTACACTGTCCTGTATTTTAGGGCATGAGTCATCATGTCAGCACAAGCTGACCGAACGTCTCTCAGAGTTATCTGTTATCTGTGAAGCCTTGACCATTGGTAGTCAGATATGATTAGAAGGTGCTTTATCTTCACCCCACGCGCAACTTTGGGAAGACATTATAAATTATAGTTCACAACTATAACACAAGAGTACAATTTTTACATAGCTGAGGCTCCATCCATTCATCTCATACATGTACACGGATAGCTATTTAGCCGGCTTACCAGAAGACTCTTTTAGCAGACGCTTTTATGTCTTTAATCCAAAGCTTACGAATCAAAATGGGGGCAACCACAAAGATTGTGCTGCAAGACTAACTTCATGTGAATCAGGACTGCTGCACAAAGAATGCTGTACATTTGACACAAGAGCTAAAAAAAAACCCATCTTGACCATTACGGTTGCCATGGCAAACATAATGACAGGACCGGATGATACAGCAAGGAGCTTTTACCGGTTTCATATTTAATAAATATTGAAAATAATGAAACCATCCTCTGAGTTAGAATAACCTTGTGAACAATCGATGTGGGGGAAAAGCTTGTGTAGTTTCATAGTTAAGATTGAAAGATGTTCCAGTAGAGATGTGGAGGCCATTTGAATCCCTCTGTCTCCAGTTGAAACCTTGGAAAAGAAGCAGTTATCTGGACAGTGTGCTGAAAACACAATGGTGGGAAAAAGTGCTCCATGCTTGGCTCCTCGTCAACATGTTGTGCACGTTGTCCCGCTTCTTGGAAACTGAGAAGACATTGTGTCCGTGGAAAGCAAAGCTATGAGTAACACTTTAACAGCAGAAATTGTGCGACAGAGAGGAACCCTTGTGACAATGAGATACAGCCACAGAGTTTTGTTTTGTTTTGGGCCTTGTTGTAACCTAGTGGTTTGCAAAACAAGCCAGTAGCTAACAAATGACAGTCTTGTAAAGGCATGTGGATGAATCTCAGATACATGTCTGTGGACAATGATGCTCAAACCGAGTGTCTATCCACTAGGAGCCACTCTAACACTCTGTCCCTCCCCCTCTCTTCCATTCCTCCATCCCCCTCTTTTGTCTCTCTCTCTCTCCCTCCCCCCTCGCTGTCCATCTCACTCTCCATCCCTCCCACACGACCCCCCCCACCGCCTCCTCTCCAGAAACTGGAGGAGGCGGACAGGAGAAGCCAGCACCAGCTGGAGAACCTGGAGAGGGAGCAGCGGCACCTCCAGAGGCAGCTGTCCAACCTCAGTCCTTCAGGGGACCGGGTCTCCATGGAGACCCTGAGCTCCATGTTGGACTCCTCCGACCGCTCCGAGGAGTCGGACAGAGGTCAGTCAATCACAGATACTACTTATTATCTACTGTTATGAAGGGGCCATGGTCACTCACTGTGATGGAATGTTTAGATGTGCTTTGCCGTTTTTGTCGTGTCCTGTAATTCTGCTGCTGCAAATGAGGGACTGACAGACAGTTGGAGAGACAGACAGATAAGGGGGGGGGGGGGGGCTGGAGAGTTTTGTGACCAGTGGAAAAGTTCTGGGTTTGAACACCAATGTCTGTAGCCAGGGTAAGATACTCTAACTCTTACTGACCCGCGACTCGTCTCATGTCCCACAGAGGACATCGAAGTGGATGTGGAAAGCACAGAGTTCTCCCAGGGCGAGATGGACAGCATCAGCATCAACGGGGGCAGTGACCTGGATGACCAAAGCAGCAGGCAGAGCCTGGCCAGCGACGAGGGATACTCCACCTGCAGTCTGAAGCTGGCCTTCTCTGCTTGAAGAAGACAGGCCACGCCCCATGCCCATCATTTCCTCTCCAGCTGCTGCCGTCTCATAGAGCTTTCACGCAGGTCACACACAGTACGTATTCTCTTGCCCGAGGAGAAACCAGCCTGAAGCCGTCCATCTCTTCACCAAGAGAACCATCTTCCCGAGAGTGTTGGTTCTCCTGTCGAGGGTTCCCGATGAGTTTGATCCTTAAATTCTACTGACGACTCGTTTTCCTAATTTCCTCAAGTCATGATCAAAGCCATTTACTACAACGAAGACTCAAGTCAACCCAATCATACATAAAGTCTATTTTACTATAAACCCTATGGCGTCAACAAAAAAAAAAATCTCAATCTTCTGAGTTTCTAGGAAGTACCTTATGTCTCATTCGTTCCACTCGCGCGAACCAATCCTGACGCGAAGCCACTAAGTACATACCCTTTATGAAACCCTTGCAGTGGTAAACCAGTACACTGTAATGTATTCCTATGTACTAACTTAAATACCAGCGGCCAACAACCAGCTAGAAGCTCACTAGAAGAAACAAGATCTAGTTTGCTTTGTAATAATAAGGCCAAACCCAAGACACTATATCCAAACAGCACTTCTTGTCGGTCACCAAGTCAACGGCAAGGGCTACGAAATCTGCATTCCAAAAGAATTCTGTCGTTTCTAGAGACTTCTGCCTTGAGATCTAACACCACCTGAGGGGTCAGGGGGGCCAAGGCTCCCCTCCTTCTGTGGGGCGATTTGGGGGGGAGGGAGGGATTCAAACAGGTAGCTGACATGTGATTTTAATTTATTTTGCATATAATTATGTGTAGTATTTATTTTTGCTATATTTAATTTGTTATTTAGCCAATACTTGGACACACTTGAATTGGAAGGATAAAGTACCCTGTGGTTTAATGTTTTGCTACGACAGCCACCGAAGCGTATGTAGTGCTATGAGGCAGTCTCCATTTGTTTCAAGGAAATACGCAGCAGTCTTTTGTCAAAATTAGGATTTACATCTCATGCCGATTTGTAGAAGACATGATTCCATTATATTTAAACAGTAATAAGCTACTCTGCACTTGTCAAAGCACAAGGGTAATGCAATAAGTTTTGTCCAAATTTGTACGTTGGGCTGTGTGGCGTGCCACCAGCCCTAACCCCAAATTGAATTGAATATGTTTTTTTTCTATGTGCTACAATGGTACCAGAACATAATCACTGGTGAAGAAAAAAAAAATGATTGTAATGAACAAAAGCTACGGTGCATGTGTTTTGAATGTAATCTTTTCATGTACGTTTTATGCTATGATTTCAAAGATGTCTGTAGCATGAACATTACACAAGAGAAAAAAAAAATGTTTTATTTGTACTACCCGTATGTTCAGAGTCGCATCTTTTTCTATCGTGGCTGAAACGTATCATTACGTTGGAATATTCCTTTCGACACTTCCCAAGAATTAAAAAAAATATATTTACACCCAAATGCACTGGTAACCTCCTCTACCCAAAGAAAACCAAATACATTTGAGTATACCACCACATCTATCTACATTCTATTTGTGAAGCAAGTCAGATGTAGATCACCACCACCAAATGTGTCTTAACATGGCTAATTGACTTAATTGCACAAATTTCCTTGCTATCAAGTCTTTCTCCACATTTTGTGTTATTTGGGGGAAAAATTGTAAAATGCACTATGAAAAAGACTTGACCGTCGAAGGCACACCAAGGATGTTCCTGTGTGCTGCAAATCAGCCAATCGGAGGAGACTTCTGCACAACATCCTGCTGGTCCCCTCCCCCTGCTTGTATGCTATGGTTCCTAACAGCTGTCCCTGGAATCACAATAAAACTATCACACTCGCAACACTGGTCAGAAGTGGTATGTTTGTGGGCTGACGGCTGGATGTGAAGGGTTTAACGCATTGACAATATATTAAGAGATTCCAAGGTGGATCTTCCGCTTATATCCGTATTTTCTTCCACTGATAAGTTTGTCACATTTCTACATAATGGAAATAACGTCCCATGATGAATCAGTCAACACAAGATTCACAAGTGGTCCTGGAATGCCTGATTTGAGTGGGTGTGCGTTGTTCCAGTCCTGCACCAGTTCAACACGTGAGCAGAGGCTCAAACGAAGAGAGGCAGACAAATACTTTGCAAGGGAAGAAAATTGTATTTTAATAATGGATGTACAAAAAAATAACAAGTGTGGGTTTTGTTAAAATTCTGCATCCTAAAGCAGGCGTCACAAAACGTTAAAGTCGTGACGTCCGTCCAATGAACATCGACTTCTTAATACAGGCAGCAACCACTTAAATAAGTTACACAAACCCAGCCACGTGTATGGCTGTTGGTGGAATCCACACACGTAACAGCAGGTGAATATGGTGAAAATCAGGTTTCTATTATTTCCTTTACAAAAAATGTCCAAGATTTAAAACTTTTTCCCCCCCTCTCTCTCTCTCCATGTATACAATATAAAAAGTACTTCAGTAAATCAAGCAATGGTGTATACAGCAATGTGTTCTCCCAGGACTCGAGAAACGAAAATCATATGACCACATGGAAACATCGACCCAGCCAAGTATACAGTTGGATTAACATTATTTACACAACAGGGCGGGTCACTGGGGCATCAAGTGTCTGACGTTGTATTTCGACGTGTCGTTGTACTGCGTCATGGGCTTGTCCGCGATGCCACACGTTCCCACGCCCACCTTGCCGTCAACGCTCTCCGGAGACGCAAATATACTCCTCTTGACCTGCGAGGCACAGAGAGGAGGCGTCTGGGTCACTGTGGTCCCACGACCGGCACTCACAACCGCTGCATTGACAGGACTGTACCATGGTCAGATATGAGAGGGGTTTCTTTAAGAGAACCAGTCGATGACATCACTATGTTCATAATGCTAGCCAGCACAAAAACAGGGCTGGACCGATGGGCGATAGTGAAAACTGAAACGCTCACCCAAAACAAAAAAAAATGCTGGCATTGCATAAATTGTGCAAACAGTGTGGTATAGTGACGGCACAGTCGGACTTACTACCCTGAAAGGTTTGACAACAATGTGGTATACTGAAAATACATCCGTTTTATTAATTGCTGCAAAACACAAATCTGAAATTAAAGTTATTCAGATATTCTGGATTGCAACTAAAGGGAAACCACAACAAACACAGAACACGGTCTGCGATTGTACTTTAGTGGTCTTTTAAACTAAAATACGCATGTATTTTCCCCAAAAAATCTTATTGCATATTTTGTAAATGGTGTTGCACCAGTGTTAGAATACTGCCCTACAATGGAATACATTTAAAATATTAAAATTGCTTAACGCAACAACATTCATTCAGCCTGTTGATACATAAACCAAGTCAGTTCCCTCACACAAAACAAACACCTACCTGTCCCTTTTTGTTCTTTGAGTAAGCTTTGTTGTTGAACTGCTGCCACTTTGACTTCTGGTCCTCCCTCTCCTGCTCCAGCTCCTTCATCCTCAGAACCTTTTTCTGGGCCTTCTTCTTCTTATACTCTCTCTGTTCTGCTATCTGCTCCTTCCTGGAAACAGATAAACACCAGCCATGTTCATGAGGCGAAAACCACCACCATCATCATGGGACCAATGGTTAAGTAAAGCGAGAGTATTGTGATCGAGGCACTGGATCAAGACAGCGAGTTGTGCCATTCTCGGTCTGACAGATGAGACTGTCTGGCCAGTAAAAAGCAGGCTACATACTAATGCAATTGCTTTCGGCTGACTTAAGATGTGGGCCAACGGCGCTCACTTAGATGACATCGCTCAGTACAGTTAAATGCAGTTAGCATCCACCAAGCAGCACGCCCGCTTCAGTATCTCCGAGTATACCATCATCGTGCCACCAAAATGGTTGCATTTGTGACGACTTCTGTGGATGCCAGGTCATTCTTCCCCAGGTCCCGTCGGTGGCGGTATAAATAACAAAAAGATATACATCATAGTTCTCCCCCAACAATGTACTGCACCGTGCTCCTTTTGAACAAGGGAGTCAGTGTCTGAGAAGGAATGTACCCAGATGGGCGTACGTGACAGAGGACATGCTGCTACTGCTACAAACGGCCGCAGTGGGGAAGTGACCAGATTGGTTAGGATGCCACCAAAAAGCCGCACCGGCGCCACAAGCAGATAATAAATACCAGCCTCGAGCCCCGCATCACTGTACAGATGCAACCAAACCGAATTAAGCAGACCTAAAAGGTTCAGTGCCCAAAATCGGTTCACAACACGGACGGCCGAAAGGTTCTGGGTCCCAACCCCGTCGGCCCACCTGCACCCTAATGACCCGTATCTAAAAGTCAGTGTGCGTCGCTTTGGATAAAAAACGTGTCTGATGGACCCGCTGATAAAACAGCCAGCCGCCCCCCGCTAAGAGAACAGGTGCAGGTGAAGGGCCGGTGAGCCGTACCGTGACTTGGGCTTGCCGTCCTCATCGCGGAGCTTGCCCTCCTCCAGGGGCTTGAGGTGCTGCAGGGGGATGACCTCCGCGTTGCCGTAGCTGATGAAGGTGATGGCCGCCGTGCCGTTCTCCTCGTCTATCTCCTCGATCTCGGCGTCGTACACCCTGCCAAAGAAGCCCGTCTGTAAGCAGGTGAGTAGGAGTTGACCGCCAGGCCCTACGTGATCCAACTGTCCACTAGTTATCATGGCAACGCGAGGAGAAGGTAGAGCAACACACCAGTCCATTGTTTTGTGATATATTTGTGGGTTTAGCCATTTTGTATGTTGAATGCATTCATCTAAATTGACTGATTATCTTATAAATGGCATTTCTATGTATGCAATATGGGCCAAGTAACCCAATTAGACATTGCATTACAATTTACTATAAAACATATATATGATGCAATATGTGAGCATGAAAACATCAGCCCACTCAAATGACAAACACATGATGAATCTTCAATAAATGTATCAATGAGAGGAATACAAAATTGATAATTGACCACAAACCTCCCCCTTATTAATATACCCAACAACGTTCAATTGTCAAAATGACCACCTAGAAACAGCCAGATGATGCAGGCTACAGTGAGAAGAAAGCAGCTGACACTCACTGTCCGTCCTGGCTCCACACCGCCATGCAGCCATCGCCAACCTTCCAGTTGTGTTTCAATGGAGCCGCGTCGGCGCTGTTGGTACTGGACGTGCTGTCCACCGGCTGGGCTGCAAGCAGGTCCTTCGTCAACTCGATGACTTCCTGGAAATACATGGACAGAGGTTAAGTACAGAGGTTAAAATTTGATTCTGGTATCCTCGGAATATATGTATATCTATACTCGTAGAAGGAAACGTCGATGAGGAATTTTACCGTTTGTGCAATTCACGAGTTAACTACATCAAATAAATAATAAGTGCATTATGTGCATTAAGTGCATTACTAATCCTGTAGACCTTAGTGTATGAATTATTTGGGCCTAAAACAAGCACCTGTAAATCTTTCTGTAGTTTGAGTAGATCTTCATTATCCTCGTCGGTGGACAAGGCAGCTTCGACCTGCTGTAGTTGGGCCTTGTAGCTGCTCAGCTGTTTCACCAGGTCGTCTGACATCTGTCCACACAGAGAGACAAACAAACAGGTTCATGTACACAGAGAGACACAAACAAACAGGGTCCGTTCAGTCCACTGTGGAGCATCACAAAGGTTAGCACTGGGCTAACACCAGGTTAGCATCCATTTATTGGAGGCATTCAGCAATGCGTTTGAACGCGTCCAATTTGATATGGAGTTGTTGTTTATATGACACCAATATGAACACTAAATGCACGAAATAAATTCAAATGTATACACATTTCTGGGTAACATTAGAAAGATCGGCGGTGTGCCAAAGGCCTAGATTAGCATATGTTAGCTGCTTCAAGCTAATATCCTATTAAAGCGATGACATAACCATCGAAAACATGCAAATGAAGGCAATTATAAAACCAAATTACCCTGTTGTAATCTTACCTCTGTATTGTTGTTGTTTTATGTTGTGAATATAGTCAACATCAAGATCTATATTGCGGTATTTCCGAAAACGATTGACACAAGAATAAACAACTCGGCCTGCTATCAACCGAGACAACGATCAGGAAATGTGCTGCTAATCCATCGCGAGAGTTTAGGCGGGCTTCGCGGAGGAGCTTAATGGAACACCGCGAGACGAAGGGTATTCGTGAAGGAAATCCATTAAAACTGGTATCGCGAGACTACGGGGGTCTTCAATGGTGGGTGGACCTATTGTTTGGAGACACTAGGGGGAGTTATTTACTCTATGCTCGGCTGTTTATTTAGACAACACACTACGTTAATAATCCTTTTTTGTATGCGTATATTATTTAGCACAGATTGTAATCAATAGGTTTGATGACCTGACAATGACCAAGTAGGTGTAGCCTACTTGGTCATTGGGTTGAACCAAATGGCTTTCAATCTATAGCAACCGTTATTAATTAACTTAATGATTTACATTAATTGTACCCTGCGTGGCAATCAGATATCCTTGGTGTCATTACAAATATGTACGAATCGATTCAGTCAATCAGATCTTCTAGTTGTTCTTTCACTATCTTATGGTTGATATAAAATGTTTATCTTATTTGTTTGACAATGCACCTACTCAAAGCATTAGTCTCAATGATGCAGTACCGAATTATTGCATCTTGCTCATTTTCATCCGCAGTCCCAGGGCAAGTACACTTATCATGGGAAATACAATACAGGCTGCACGAAAAACGACACACAGAACACCCATCTGCCTTATTATGGGTCTCCATTATCACTTTTCGTGCAATTAGGGTTTTGTGATGTGCCATGGTAGACTCCAGTCGTAGCTTGGCTCTTAAAACATGATTTACATGAATCACTAAGAATCCCAAAGTAGGCTGTATAATGCTATTATTGTACCTCAATTAATAATGTATGCCCAACACCGGAGCTAATTTCATGTCACATTTTATGTGTGACAACGTACCTAATAAAACGATACTTTATGAGCCATATGGCAGATGCTCCCATAGCTCTTAAAACCCTCCCCTGTTGGCTTTTTCCATCTCCTCTAATTCACCCCTATTTGAAATGCTTGTATACAGTTTCAAACCTTAAACGGTGAACCCCACAAAATGTCCTAGTAAAATCAAATGTGTCTGCCGGGAACTTCGTCCGAGATACATTTGAAGGGTAAATATGATATCGCACAAGACGTTTTTGGTCGTATTTATGGACATATACAAAAATACAAACATAAAATAATCGCGTTGAGAACTATGGACAGTGATGTTTTGAATGAGTAAAAAACAAACAATCAGCTACTATCCTTGAAACCAACATTTTGCTGATTCAGTGCGTGATCTATTATTGCTGAGATTTCTATTCGGTGTTAGGATTCAATGCACACACACACACACACACACACACACACACACACACACACACACACACACACACACACACACACACACACAAACAACAATAACCCACACCAACAACACACACACACACACACACACACACACACACACACACACACACACACACACACACACACACACACACACAAACAACAATAACCCACACCAACAACACACACACACACACACACACACACACACACACACACACACACACACACACACACAAGACGACAACCTCCCAAATAAATCATAGCTTTCACCAACGGCATCTAAAAATAGCATCAGTATTTGTGTATACGGTGTTGTGTACATCCCGCTATGACCGGTCACTTCCTCGACAGAGGGTGGACTATGAATGGGGGTGAGGATAGGACAAGAGGCCCCGCATGCGTGCTGCGCTGGCCCTCATTCGCCAATCACAATCAAGGTAAACAGAGCATTGCGTCATCGTTATTGTGGTCGTTCGCGGCGCTTCTGTTGTTTTATGCTATTTGACGTCGCGTTCGCACATGTACAATCAGTGTAAATTGTGTTGAATCTCGACGTGTGTTGACTACAAGAGTTCGTACACTATGTCGGTCCCAAGGGAGATTTCCTCGGAGGAGTTACAAGGTAGGAGATGCGGGTCTGCCAACACAACAACGTCGTGAAAAAACAGTCGATTCATGCACACGCTGAGGGAAATAGATGGGGCTACGGGCAAATCTCAACAACCAAAATTATTGCAAGCCAGTATTTTCGCAGGCTTACAGCCATCTCGGTTTACCAACCACAACACTTGTGATGTAAATACGATCTGCCACCTCGATCATCTGTTCTGACTATAGCTATTACTGTTATGATTATTCAATCACATCGTCCCACAGCAATGTTGACCGATCGTGTGACTAAGATGGACATCTTTTGGTCTGTCAGGTTCCTGGGTAGAGCTACACTTCAGTGGTTCAAGCTCTCACACGATGGGTTCCCAGGACGACCAGGGGGAGCAGAGCCAACCCCCCAACCTTGAAGCTGACGTAGAGAACATGCTTCTGGAAGCACAACGCGAGTCGGCCAGAAACAGCTCAAAGGGGAGCTCACATTGTAACAGGTCAGCGTGAAAGACAAAAGCACACGTTGGATTTCACCCTCCGCTATTGTGAACGCACGTTGACGCTTCTCAGTCAAGTGATATGTTACCATACACATGATTTGTTTGCAGTATTCACGCACTTATCTTTATTATTTTATCTGTATGTATATTGCATTTTTCTATTATTACATGGTAAATATACAGACTATATGGCCACTGATATACATAACAGTGTGTACTTCATTTAATATGTAATATAATTAATATAATGATGACAGTGTACAATATGTGGGCCTTGCTCTCTGTTGCACATATACCAAAGAAACCTGAAACATCACACTCTCTGTGCTTTCATCCAAACAGCCCACTCAGATCACAGACTCCCCTGCTATTGTGTAAGGGATCAGAGTCAAACAGCTCACAGGTAAAATCAATCAAAATCCATTGAATGGGGAATGTATGAAATATTTATCAGGATCGGTCACCCAGTAGCTCACTCTACAGTGTTTGGTTAAGTGCAGTCCATACATATAATACAAGACTTCCACATCCTGAGAACATCTGTCGTCGTGCCACAACAGAGATGCATCCACTAAACGTATTATTGATTCCTGCAGTCGGACGAAGACTTCCAAGAAAGGAGACGCGAAGTGGAGAACCTGATGGTCAGGAACGCCGACTGGATCTGGGACTGGTCTAGCCGGCCCGAGAACAACCCGCCCAAGTAGGTGGACCGTAACGCGGGCCCACACCGGACCGAACCGGACCGCACCGTGCATCACGGCCTCACATGATGGAACGCTAGAATACTGGATCACTGCAGGAGGCCACTGGCTTTCAGAAGCACTGCAGCAGCACCACAGTAGTCTCGGGAAGACCAGAGTCTGGTGCGGTCATTACAGGCTGTCCTTCAGCAGAGGATGCTCTTATCTGAAGGGATCGATGAGCAAGGCTGAGGACAATCAAATCAGACAATGAAGAGGGGAGTAGCTACAACACATTTACCAACAATTTATCAGCCACACATTATCTTAAAACCCTCAACCGGAATTCATAAAAAAGGATTATTATGTACTCAGAAAGAGGTGTCCTCACTGGTTAGTAATGAAATATACCAGTGCCTGTCTCATTATACAGAGGCAGGGGTAGACAACAAAACAGATATTCTCACAGAGCACTGCATTCACTAGCTGATAGATAGATGGATGGATGGATGGATGGATGGACAGACAGACAGACAGACAGACAGACAGACAGATGAGAGAGGGCAATATACAAACATAGACGTTACACTTGAAATATCACACGTAAACTACAGCACCTTCATTGGAGAACCATCCTAACCCTGCCTTTTTTAAAAGGCTTTCAGGCTTTATTTTCTTTCTGGGGTTGCGTGGCTCTGCTGTAAACGGCACTTCAACCCGAGTTCCATAAAGGGGGTATGGGTGTGTGTCACATCATCTTAACCGGCTGATGAACGGGGAAACCGTGTCGCCCACGAAGAGGCTGCGCACACATTCGGCATGCGTTTAATGTAGAGAGTCAGCCCTCTACAATACCGGCCCGTCTACAAGTGGCCCTTGTGGTCCAGTCCTACCAGGGCTGTTGAGCTGGTCGGCGCTCCTTGTAATTGTACCGTGAAGCCTGGAGGCGCGGCGGGCGGTGTGGCTGCCATGCGGATGCCGTGCCATTAGCCAGGCACCTCTGGCGCGTTCTCAATCCATAATTGATGCGTCTCTCGACAGGGAGTTCCTGCTGAAGCACCCCCCGCGCCGCTCCGCCTCCTCCCTCAGCATCAGGAACACCAGGGTGATGAAGAGTGGGGGGGTCCTCTCCCCAGACTTCCTGAAGCTCTTCCTGCCCTCGCTCATCATTTCACACATACTGGCCATTGGCCTGGGGTAAGCACTTCACAGTGATCCGAATAATGAGATCGATTGGCTGAAGTTCAGCCCCATTGACTGTCATGTAGAAGACACTTTTACCCACAGCAGCTTATAGTGAATTCATACATACATGAGAGGAGGAAGCAGGCAGCGGTTAGCGTCCCTTGTTCTCTAGGATGTCTACAAGTTAGGGTTTTTGAACTGAGGGGATCGAGCCCAGTACCCTTTGCATTGATCGAGCTTTCCTTTGGCAAAATGGCGACTGATTTTGTTTGTGTTTTTTTTGCCTTTTTTCTTCCCCTCCAGAATCTACATCGGGAAGCGGTTGACCTCACATAACACCTACTGATTGCGCTGCCGTTGGATATTCCCGTCAGCTCCGGTCGCGGCGGGGTCAGTTGCGCAACTTGGCATGCCTTAAAAAGTACAAACAAAACAAGGAACAAGGAGGAGGAGAGACAGCTGTGTGTCACGCTGGGGCTCGGCCACTTCCTTGATGCACAACACTTTAGTGTGAAGTCAGGCAGCAGTCATCGCTCAATCTAAGTGTCGTGTTCATGAATGACTCGCACACGCACACACACGCACACACACACACACTCGCTATAAGTACAAAACGCCAGGCCTGGTGATGACGGTTGTGCTATTTCCTGCTCCCTTGAGTGCACGTTTAGGACCTGACATGTAAAGCTGTCTTGTTCCTGCTACAGGGGGCAAACCAGCTTGTTCCTCCAGAGTGAGTCGATTATAAATGCTTGCGTTTTATTTTTGCATTTCACTTGTTTTGCTCCATTGTCTATGGGATCAATAGGCTACTTTTAAGAATGGTTATTATCAGTAATTATCAATGATTCCCATGTAAAATGTACAACGCTAGCAGAATGTAAGCAGCTTTGTTCTATTGAACTGTGATTGTGACTTCAATAAGCTTTAAATAGACCTTTGTTCAAAATAAAAAAAGGTAATGTTAAAGAGGGTTCCCATGTGTTAAAATGATTAGAATTTCCTGTCTAGGTTTAACAAGTGCATCTGATGTTGTAAACATCAAAGCCACAATCCTATCAAGGAGGTTCTGGACCACATGCAGGTGAACACAATAAGATTTTTATTTAACTTTGGTCAAAATAATGAAACAAGTGATTACATTGTCACCATGTTAGGAATCAATGGACAAAGACAATGCATCGTTATGTTCGCTTTAATGTCATTTTATGATCCGTGTAGTCAATCTTCATTTTTGCATTCACAACTAGAGAGAGAGAGAGAGAGAGAGAGAAGAGCCACATTTTTAATATGCAGTTCAAATTCGAGTGACATCCCTAACAAAACGAATAAGAGCACGTGAAGTTAGCCGGTCTAAGTGTCCTACTTAACGTGAGATGGAGGGACCCTTTCTCACAACGGCAATGTGTGCAGCTTTTCCCCCTCGTTGTTTTCATAGACGGCCACGCGTAGCAGCGGTGTATGAGGACAGAACTATAAAACAGGATTCCAAAATAATGCACATGAGGTTCGTAAAAAAAGAAAAATAATCGACTGGGAGTGGGGTGGGGGGGCAGGGGGAGGGACGCAAAAAAGTAGTAGCGGTCACTGGGAGGAGTCGAGTGTTGAGGCTGCGGGTTCCCTTTGGCCCACCTGCTGCCTCTCAGCCTCTCGCCGTCATCTTAAAAACGACTTCAGAAAAGAAAATGTCTGGGCAACAGACACGTGATTGGCCGTCTCCGACAGTGGTTCTGAATGAGAGCCGCAAACAAGATTCATTTTTTTTTTCTCCTTAAGATTTGAGATCTGCAAAAAAAAAAAAAAAAAAATTAATAACCAAAAAAAAAAAAAAAGACAGTGGTGTGACTGGACATTTTTTTTCCAACCTCTCTACAAACATAAAAACATGCAAAGCAATAAAGAACAACATGTTTTAATACATACTTGTAGATTTAAAAACACATCTTTTAGTTTTAGTTTCTTTTATTATGTGGATGACAAGGTGTACTCGAGTAGATACAGTCAGTGAAATTATGTCACCATATTGACTGGGATAAAGTAAGAGGAAGAGGAGGAGGAGGAAGAGATGGGAGAACAGAAATGTCCACTTCCCACTTGGCAAAACCTTCTGCCACCAGTAGTTTTTGGCCTGAATACACGACCAATGGGGGGGAATGTTACAGTTAGGCCTACCGGCCAGCAGTCCATGTGTCAGATGGGCCTCTCGAACTCTTTTGCGACGGTGTTAAACTTTGACAAGACGTCAACCTGTTTTGTTTTGTTTTTTGGGGAGGGGGGGGGGCTTTTCCAAGGAGTTCGTTCGGCGAATGAAATGAAGGCTTTTTAAATGTCAACACAAACACCAATCAGCGTTCAAGAGCGTCACCTCTGGGGGGGGGGGGAGGGGGGGAGTGCCAGTCTGTCAATCAGACCCACATTGGAATTACTGGGTCGGTGGGGGGGGGGGTTAGGGAGGGGGTGGGGGTCATGTCGATCGCCCCAGGGTACGAAAGGCCAAAAAAAAAAAAAAAAAACTAAACAAAAACAAAAAACCCAACCTAAGCTCAGACTTTTAAAAAATAAAACAGGCCAGTGGATCAACCTCCTGTGGCAAATGAAAAAAAAAAAAACGTAGACGTGCTTTCGAATTCTTCCCCCGGCAGGCCAACCGGTCGGCCGTCGCTTCTTATACAGATAGACAAGTAGTAGGCGTAAAGACACGGGTACGAGGAAAAGCCCTATCCTCTGCAGCCCCTCCCCCCCCGCCCACCCCAGCCACTTTTTAAACTTTTTTTTTTTTTTTTTTTTTAAATCTTCTTTCTTAATTGTCTTCTAGTTGATTTTGTCCTGGAAAATGTACAGGTTGTTAGTGGCCGCCACAGCGATCACGTTCTCTTTGGGGTGCCAGGCCGTGTGCAGGATCTTCTTGTTGAAGTCCAGGCTGTCCACGCTGATCTCGTCCTTCTTGCGCTTGCCCCCGGTGGACACCTTGCGGGGCTTCAGCGTGGCTCGCGGTTTGCTGCTCTCCCGGGACGCCTCCAGCGTGATGTCCCTCCGGGTGTTACGGTCAAACATCCGGAAGAAGTTGTTGTACGACCCGGTCATGATGGCACTGAGGGGGGAGAGAGAGAGAGAGGGGGAGAGGGAGAGAGAGGGAGAGCAAGAGATGAAGGGAGGGGAGAGAGAGGGGAGAGGAGAGAGACCGAGACGGACAGAGAGAGGGGAGCAAGAAAGAGAGAGAGGGACAGAGAGAGAGAGAGAGGAGCGAGAGAGGGAGTGAGAGAGGGGGGGAGCGAGAGTGAGAGAGAGGGGGAGTGAGAGAGGGGGGGAGCGAGAGTGAGAGAGAGGGAGCGAGAGAGGGGGGGAGCGAGAGTGAGAGAGAGGGAGCGAGAGAGGGGGGGAACAGAGAGAGAGAGACAGAGAGAGAAGGACAGAGAGAGAGAGTCTTTTGTTTACAATTGACACAAAAGCCTGGTGTCACAGAGCAGAATCCAAACATGCAAGGGTACGGTCAGAATGGTACCCGCATCGAGAGAGACAACTGAAGGGGGAGTGTTATGAGAGGCTGAGACACAGCCAGAGTCTTTATTTACACTCAACACAAACGCCCGGCCGCTAAGAGCCACTCAAACATCAGCGAGGATCTAATCAATGAGACAAGGGATCAGAGTTGAGATGTAATGCAACAAGCTCTAGAAAGATGTGTTACCTGTCACTGCCATTCCAGCAGCACTCAAATTTGTCAAAGATGCAGTCGTTTTCGTACAAAGAGCACAGTTTACTGCGAAGGTATTCATGAACCTGAAACAGAAACAACCGCACGTCAACCAATACACAATAATACAATAACACAATAGCACAGAAGCACGTGCAAGTCTTTCTGTAGCTGTTTGATGTTCACAACCATTGCTGTTTGACGTGAGAATTACTTTCAGATGCGACCCGCTCTACTCCACTGAGCTACTGCCGCCCCAACAACAAATACTTGTTGTTAAACTACGTGCTGCAGACAGAGCATGCAACAGGTGGGGGTGAAATGCACAACACGTTGCACCACAACATGTTGACCGACATGTGGTGGCGACCCGACCAGCTCTCTTCACGCGAGGTCCACAGGAGCGTTCAGAACAACGCGCTGAAGGCTCACCTGATACGTCTCCACGGGTCGGTTCTCCATGTTCAGGTCCCACACTTTGACAGAGAGGTAGTCCCGGGTCATCATGTAGCGTCCGCTGTGGCTGAACTTCACGTCAGAGATGGAGGAGATGATCTCGGAGAAGAAGGACCGGCTGCTCGGGTCCTCGGGCTCCTCAAAGACTGGGGTTCGAGGGGTACAAGTCGAAACGGAGGCATCACTTTGTGGCACTGAACGGCTAA
The DNA here is from genome assembly GCA_036785325.1 of Urophycis tenuis. Taxonomy (NCBI): domain Eukaryota; kingdom Metazoa; phylum Chordata; class Actinopteri; order Gadiformes; family Phycidae; genus Urophycis; species Urophycis tenuis. Next base: position 15,355,483 of record JAXIVH010000004.1, on the reverse strand, counting down.
AATGCCACAAAAAAAAAATACAAACATGCATGCACACTCCCCCCAAATACCAGTTCCTAGTTCAGCATGCTTTTATCCGTGCTTTCATCCAAAATGAATAACAGTAAATTATTTTGAAAAACATGTCATCAGGGTCCAAACTTATCTTGGGATAGATTTTTTACATTTAATCTTCCAGGATGAAAAACCTATCTGCCTATCTCATAATTGTTTTAATATGTAACCCTGGATGGTTTTGCCTGCCAAACGGTCAAATCTGTACGCCCTTGGCCGGTGTTGAGGGTTAAGTTCTGACCCCGCATGTCATCAAGGTGCGGATGAGGGTTAGCGGCATCTCGTTCCCACGGGCCTACAGGTAGGTGGCAGCTATAGGTGTTTGACCCCAGCGCCTTCTCGGTTGGGAGTCTCAAGTCACTAACCACGACATGGACCTGCCCCCCTATCAGCCTCCCTCAGAACCCACCTGACCACTGGGACATACTTACACTTTGAGTGCCTGTCACAGAGTGCGGCCGCCCGCATGTCACAGAGACGGATGGTGCCTTTGCTACTGCTGTACACAAATACATTACACTGGTGTGGATGGCACTCTGCAGCCGTGATGACTTCCGTCAGCTCCTCCATGTTGGCGGGCTTGATGTCTACAATGTCTGGGAGCACAGCGTTAAGGATGAAACCGTACGGATCAAAGCACAGTCAAAGGTCTGCTACACGACTTCCGGAGTACAGAGAGGCGGGATTGGGTCTGTAAACCAGACCCCAGCTCCTCTAGTTTAGTGCATCCGCCTTCTCACACGTTGTTATTATATGTGTCATGTGTTATGTGTCACTTGGACACCAATGTCCAAGTGACTGTATGTGCAGCTATGCTAAGTAAGGAGTAAGTAGCTCGCTTGCGGCTATGACTGTAGTCTTCATTTAAATCAAGAAGGCACCGTCCATTAGCTTGTGCGTCAGCACCCGTCGCCCGTGACCCTGAGATGCGTACCAGACAACCCAAACACGAGTCCAGAGCCCAAGGTTGGAAAACACTGCACCACAGTTTGCCCCTGAAGCACGGAGACACGATCTTTTGAAAAGGATACTGAAACTTCTGTCTGTGATTTCCAAGTGCCATAGATTTATTCTTAGGTCATCTGCGGAGAGGTACGTTTCATGGTCGCTATTTACAGAAATGGAATTAATGTGATAGGTGTGGGCGTTGGCGAAGATCCTGCGCGGGCTTGCCTCCACCATGAGGTCCATTGGCATCAGCACCGGTACCTGTGAGACCAGAAACACCAGCTCATTACAGACAGACAGACAGACAGACAGACAGACTGACAGACAGAGGGGCAGAGGAGACTCCATGCTGTTAACCAAGCCCCATTTTACTGCAAGGTGTGATGAATGATTAGCCATTACAATGCATTTCGAAATCTACCCGCTGGTGACATCACAGGTGGGCGGGTCAAACAGGCCTTTAATGGGCAGATAAACCCGTCTGCCTGGCCGGCCCACTGTGCCGACCGACAGGCTGAGTCATTTCACCGTCCATTCATCACGGTGGCCACTCCCACTTGTGATGTCACCAGGAGGGTGGGGTTTTGAAATGAGTCATAATGGCCAATCAACACCACACCAAGGGGAAGAGGGACCCTTTCAGCGATGGGTGGTCCACGGTTCCAGACGTACCCGTAAAGAGGCGATCCTAAAGGGGTCTCGAAGCCGCCCCTCCTCATCCTTCAGGTTATACCCCTCGGCTCGTTTGTCCCTTTCGCTTATCTTCCACAATTTGATAGTTTTA
>JAXIVH010000004.1:15336290-15345997 GCA_036785325.1 Urophycis tenuis | reverse complement strand
AAGTGAGAAGAACATCCACGATTTCATATGTATAACGTAAAGCTGTCTCCGCGCTTCCTGTGCCCGAAACGAAACCATAACATACAACGTTATCATGTTAAATAATTTGTTGACTTCTATTTTTTTTTGCATGAAAATAATAGAAAAGTGATCATCATTATTTTGAAGAAAAATAAATAGATACAATGAAACAAAAGACTGACCTCATGTCACTCCGTGAAATAGTGTTTGAAACGTTTTTTCATTTGATATCTGACACTGAGGCGAAATTTAGGACACGCAAACGCTTTTAATCTGCGAGAAGGCAAACAGTAAAAAAGAAGCGACAAATACTACAGCAGCAATAGATGATTGATTGAAATCGCAGTACTGAGCTCTCTACTTTATGTACAGCGATGGGATTGTTGGGAGACTTGAGCAGCGAGTGGCGTGGACTCTGACGGCTCAACAGTGACACCATGTGGCCAGATACGCACACGACACGTTCAGCAACCGTTGGCTCTCGACAAGACTGCCGTTGAAAAGAAGAGAACTGAATACAGTAAGTCGCTGGAAATTATTTACCACCACACTGGAATAATATATATATTTTTATTTCTAAAATATACATGTTCACCTTCTATTATTAAATGTATTTCTCTCATATGCTATGTTTTATAATCCTCAGTCAGAACAATGTCTTGCGTCTTTTTTTCTTCACTTCACCTCCAACAAGAGCGACTATTTCCAAAGTCCTCTTTGAGAAGGGCCCAGGAAAAGAAAAAAAAAACCCGTGTTTGAAGACCTCCCTGACATTTAGACTGTCTCTGAAGATGACTTTGCCTTCTACTATAGCCCGCGGCAACATAGCAAGACCCACAGTAAACTTCAATTGATATTCAGGCCCAGATTCCTCTAGGGGACATTATCATTCCGTTCATAATAAGAGGCACAACAAGCACCTGCAAAATGACTTCATTATACACTTTGCTTCAATAAAAGTTTCCCCGCCACTTGGAAGAAAAAAAACGCACATGTGGCTCGGAGTAATTATGATGAAATGAGAAACTGTATTATGGATATGACAGAGTTCTTATATATCCATGTGATGGTTATCTCCGCTAGGTGCACATCTGCCAGCGGTGTGCGTGATTGACAGGTGCATTAATGCGAGGCCATATCCTTGGAATGGACATACCCCCCCCCCCCCCCTCCCCTTTTTATCCATTATCCAAATCTGTTCTGTTTTGGAAACTAAATGACCGGCACCCTCTCTCTCACACACACACACACACACACACACACACACACACACACACACACACACACACACACAGACGCGAGCGCGCACGCATGAACACACACGCACTAGCACACGCACACAAACGCACCCACACACGAGCGCGCGCCCGCGCGCACAGACACGCACACACGACGTACACACACAACAAAATCTTAAGTATAAAAAAAAAATGTCCTGCCCTTCATAATGTTATTATTCCTCAGAGCAAGGACATGAAACAATAGGCCATTCTGGGGCTTCCTCCTGTCCTCTCCCTGCTCCGTACGCCGGTGGACGTGACCTCCAGAGCCGGGTACGAGACAATGGACGCCGCGGAGCGCGGTGCGGGTTCGCCGCTGCTTTTTTCACGTGTGTTGTTATATTTAAGGATGACATCGTAGCCCCCCTCGCCATTGTTTCCAGCGTGATTATTTTCTACCGTTGTTTTAGCCCCAGTCGCGGCGCTTTGATGAAAAGGTCGCCACTCAATTGGAAAGCAGTCATTAACATGCGGGTGGGTGCGGGTGCCTCCCCCCCCCCTCCCCCCTCCGGTGTGCATAGGGGGGGGAGCGACTCAACTGAGCTGGTTAATCAAAAGTTAATTATATAATTTTCATGCAGATGAGGGCAACATTCAAATGATTCCCAACTCTACAATCATTACAAAAAAAATAAATAAATAAATAATTGCTAAAACGCTATAAAATGTTCAGGGACCGGGAGGCTGTAAACAATATGAAGTTTAATTTGAGGTAAACAAAGTGAATATCCACCGGGGGGTTCCCCGAGAAGGAGAAAGTGAGGTTAAATCAAATTTGGAAACATAGATACCAGCAGGTTTCGTTGTCTCGCTATACGTGCAATTAAGCAGCTCGTTGATGAGGACACTGGGAAAGTTCAACCTGGGCTTTGCGGTAAATGCTTGGGGATTATTTGAAGGGAATTGGGAGAGATTGGCTGCATTGCCTTTTAAGAAATAACGGGAAAAGTAAACTCAAATCAAATTTAAAGTGTTATATAACAAATAATGGCGTGAAGCGGTGTGGTGAATTGTTTTCCTTATTTTATTTTTTTGATGGCATAATATTAATCTTGCCTGTAACTTTAGGAAGTCATCAAAGTATGAGAAATAAATAATATATTGTTTTGCATATATATATATATATATCGATAATATTTTAGTGGGACGAGCCCTCAATCCGCTTAACCAAACTCGGTTAGTTGTAGACCATATGAACTATTAAATGAAGGTTTTCTTCAATATATTTTTTAGACGAAACTAAGAAGAGATATGCAGCATGCATGCCTACTTTAATAAGTTCTCAAGCAGGCCTATGTCCTCATCAAAACACATAAAAAAATAAAAAAGATAAGTCCCATGCAAATTACAAACGCATGCATATTAAAACCCGATGATGTGAAAGTGGCCCTATCGCACACACTGACACCGGCCCATTGTTCGGGTTATGCGGTGGAATGTGCTTTTTAATTTCTCTCTTTTTTTTTATTCTCTCTGCTGCTGCTGTTTTTTTTTTCTTTCTTTCTTTTCTTTTCTTAGAGCCCTCTCTCCGTCTTGTCCCAGACGGTAGAGGGGGGTCGGGGGGGGGGGTTTGGGGAGTTGACTTGGTGTGCATTACAACCGCTCCGCTAACAATACAGGGGGCCTCCCCCCGGTGTCAGCACAGTTCGTGGATCCGGGGCCCCTTATGCACCACGCGATTAGCACACCGCCATCTTGTCTGTGGGGGTTTCGCGGGAAAATGAGTTCTCTTTAAAAAAAAAAAAAAAAAAGAGGGGGAAAAAAACGGGCCCCCTTTCCCTTTTCCTGGTGTACAACATTTTCCAATTTCATAATGAACATGGATTTTATGCACACACGCACTCACACACACACATGCACGCACACACGCACACACACACACACACACACACACTCACACACTGACACGCACACACACGGACGCACACACGCACGCACACGTACACACATGCACGCACAGGCATACTCACACACAGACACACACACACGCACGCACACACACATTAATACGGCATAATGAAGGGGGGAAAAAAAAATACATAAAAAGTTTTACCATTGTGTGCTCAGGATGAAAGTTATCCTGACACGAGCACACAGACTCCGGACATCGCAGAGACAAAGTGAAAAAAGTGAGGCTGTACAGAGGAAGAACCCACTACTGACTCTACCTCACCTACTGTAGCCCCCCCCCCCCCCCCGGCCCCCCCATCAGGTGCACGCACACACGGTTGGCGTGACAGAAAATGGAATTACTCGCGCTGTAACAAATGCAATTAAGCCATTGATTTCTAATAAATTGGCTTAATTGCCATCTGTTGTTGTGCTAAGGCGCTTGTAGCGCGGGGGTTGCCATGCTTGTCGGTTATGTCGGGTGTCATGGCCGCCTGCCGGGAGTCAGCGGATAGGAAGAGAGGGAACGCGCTCACGACGTGCGAGTGCGTGAGACGTCTTTTAAACATTTTTATTCAGGCCTTTACAATTGTACACACGGGCGTGGATCCACGCACATCCACGTTCGCTATACACACGTCCAAACAAACACGCAAATGTTTCATCAACTGCTTTTTTTCTCCTGGCTAGCCCAGGCGCCGCTCGGTTTTTCCTGCTCTTTTTTTTTTTTCTTTTCTTTTTTCCCCCGTCACTCGTCCAGCAGCCGTTTCTTCTTCTGGAAGCGAACCGCCTCGTCGCCGACCTGAGAGAAGAAGAACGCCATTAAACCGGCTGAATGTACGATAAACAACGGACACGCCCGCGTCGCCTGTTAGCCTCGCGCACAGTGCGCGTCGGCGCACAGCAGAGCCGCCGCCGGTAAACAGATTTGCCCACGCTCTGTTGAGTGCGCGCCGCGCGACAATGCTTGCATTAATATTGCACAATTGGAGGAGACGTTTGCCGATAAATTATGTATGGCGGGCACTTACCAGACTGTATGGTCTCAGTCTCTCCAGGGCCGCGTCTCGGGGCTCCTCCAGGAGACGGGCCTCGCCGCCCGTCCCCATCATCTGCACAGGAACACACAGAAGAGTTGAGTTGATACCAACAGGAGGGGCAGGGCCAGCCTCTGTACTGAACAGGCTGCAGGTTCGGTCCCCGATTGTTCTCAGTGTCCCCGAAGTTACTCTTGAGCAAGACGCCTGAATGCCTTGTCTCTCAGTCACGGTCTCACCCCTACCGCGCTCCACAAATGACCAGTCTCTTGACTAGTTTATAATCCCGAATGACCTGTCTCTGTGTTGACTGTCTAACTCCACCTGCTCCTGAATGACTTGTCTCTGTATTCACTGTCTAACCCCTACCTGCCTCTTAATCACTGGTCTGTATTCACTGTCTAACCCATTCCTTCTACTTAATGACCTGTCTCTCTATTCACTACCATACCTGCTACATTTAATGACGTGTCTATATTCACTGCCTAACCCATACCTGCTCCTTAATGACGTGTCTTTATTCACTGTCTAACCCCTACCTGCTCCTGAATGACCTGTCTCTGTATTCATTGTCTATCTCCTACCTGCTGTTTGCTGGTATTCCCTATTCCCTGTGGTTACATTGAATAAATGTAAGTGAATGAAGAGCAAATATACATGATATCGTTATATGACATCATATATCACAATATATGACACACAGCACTTTGACTGTGCATACATAGTACATACATACATTGAATATCATGTACTTGTGCAGCAACAGACCAAATTTCTCAGTGCAGACAGTTTCATCCCAAGCTTGGCGTCTACGTGGACTAAAGGGGGAGAAAGGGAGGTCCAGGGGAGGAGATGGGGGAGGTGGAGGTCACTTTACCCTGATGGTGGCTTCCAGCTCCCCCACACTCCTCTTGCCCCCGGGCAGCCAGCCGTACGACCAGTGCTGGGCGAGGGTGACCTGCACCACCAGCAACAGGAAGAACACCTGGACTGACGCTTTGCTGCTGCTGCCTTCCATGGTACTGCTGCTGATGGGGAACAGGGAGACGAGTCACACAGAACACATCCACATTCACATCATCGTCATAGCTTCCATAGAGGTTGACAACAAGCATCAGCTGAGCCATACGTTTGTGGTCTAGATGTTGTTTCTGTGTTCCGTCAGCGTGCTCCGATGGTGTGCAGTCTCAACAGAGAATAATAACGATCAACTGAATCCTAAACTTATTACGCCAGTTATTATCTCTTATAACTTCATTCAGTTAATTACTTAATTCCGAAAGGAACAATAAAAAAGACGACATCCCGTCGCAAAAAATCATTAAAACCATAAATCCTGCAGCGGTAAATAATCGGCGTGGCTCGCCGATTAATAAAGAAGTAAAAGCGGTGACTTAATCAACGGCGAGGAAAGCAGGAGAAAGAGCGTTTTAATTTGGGAGCCACTCACCGCGTGTGATCGCCGGGCTTCAGCGAGTGTGCTGTGTTGTGGCCCGGGGGGGGAGGTGTTGTGTTTTTATACTTAAGGCAGGGAGGCAGTCGTCAGGACCATAATCCTCGTCTCTCCAGGTGGGGGTTAGTATTTAGCCCCTAATGGGCCCCACAACACTTCTAATGGCACCGGCTAAGTGCTGACTTACCTCCCGGAGCCTCCTGGAGGTCTTAACAATCATCCGTTTGAAAGCACCGGGAAAAAAAAAAGAAAATCAGTCGGAGACATTTGGGTCTTTTAATCTGATGAAGACGTGTTTGGCCGAATGTCGAATGTTGTGAAGATTAAACGAGGAGTCGGCTGTTCGTATTTTCCTTATAGTTTATTAAAATCGTCATTTGGCAAAAACAGAAGAATGGCATATGAGATAGGAAACATGAAGTCTTATTGTATTATTATAATGGCGGCTGTGGTCTTTATACTTACTCCTTATTTCTTAAGCTTAGACACACACACACACACACACACACACTCACACGCACACACACGCACGCACACGCACACCCACACGCACCCACACACACACACACACATATTACTGCACGTATTATCTTAATAATGCTTAGTATGTACACTATGAATAAAATCCCATGTACCAAATCATTTCCCAAAACAAAGAATTGTTCAAAAACACATTCTGAGAAGCTAACAATGAGGATTGCACAGAATTATGTCAATAGCTCCCATCTAACAATCAAAAGCCGAACTGTCCATAATAATACCCATCAAATAAATACATAAATAAATAAACAAATTAATACAAATAGTAAATGAAAAAACACATAGCCTGGAAATTAGCTTGTGGAAATCATTTTCATCAGAGCTAGATTTTAGGTTTTCTTCTAAGTTAACTGTACAATAATTGAAATATGTGATCTTATCTGTCTTATAGCCTTCCTAAGATGGTATTATGTAAGATGTCTGGTAATTTAATCAAAATTGAACATAAACAATATTTTTCAAAGCTCAATGTAAAAAAACAAGAATCAAAGAAACGCATGTCACCTGGTGACAGTTATTCAGTGATTAGTCTCTCTAATCCATACTAAAGAAATACAAAAATGCAAACCACTTCATGCGAACATGCTTGTGTTTAAATCGTATCATTCAGCAACAGTCTTTTTTATTTCTTCTAAGAGGGTAATTAAATGTAGCCAATTAATTAGGAAGTGACTTAAAGCCAAACTGAAATCTAATTAAATGACAAGCAGGAAATGTTGACATATGCCGAGAACGTTTTTGCTGTCTGAGAAGAATTTAAATAGTTTGCCGGGAGCCAAAACTTAATTTTAACATTTGCTTGTCAGTTACTTGAATATTTTATCGTTTTTTGAATGGCAGCGATAAACAACATCAATATTGTTTGGTGTGTTCTCACTAATTAAAACACGAATCAAAGGTATGTAAAAGCAATCATGAAATTCAATAAAAAACAAAAACAATTTGAAAAGAAGATCATTTAAGTTTGGTGGCAAAACATACAAGACGTCGAGACCCCAGGCATTGTGTGGTTGATAACAAAATAAAAGCGTACATAAAAAAATAACGCATGTTGTCATAAAAAAAGCTGTCATTTTCTTCTTATTATATCTATATGTATCGGCTTTCTTTATACAGTCAGAATGCAGGTCCTTAACTAAATAACAGGTAAGTTATCCTTATTCGCTAAAAAATATAATTTATACACATAAGTCAACCTGGCAACCTTGGTGAACTACAGATGCTAGCAATATTAATGTTTTTAACTTATTATACTCGGACATTACATTCAAATCAGCATTCTTAAAAAAAAAAAAAAAGCTGAGAAAAAACAAATTATTTACAATTAGTTTTGGACAATTAGTATTTACAATTTGTTTTAACAGCGGTGTAAAAAGCCCACGATAGAAAATGACACTCTCACAAAATTGCATAAGTTCATTTGACAGCAATATCATGAAAACCAAACCAAAAAGCCTCCCATATGGCAGATAATATGGCTATTTAAAGTTGGCGTAGTCTGAGAAAATATCGACAAAATCTTGAACCACTTTATAGCAGAAATCATATTGCTCCTGGAGAGAAACAAGAGGGAAACAGTCAGTGGGAGATCACGCAGACTCTACAAGATCTGGTTATTTAGCAGACGCTTTGATTCAAAAAGAGCCTTCTTGAATTGAGGCTCAGAACAATCAAAGCAGAGAATCCGCGTTTGGAGCGGCTACATAATAAAAGTGACAGTGCTACACATCCAAGTTTCAAAGCAAAACTACAAGGTTAGTCTTTTTTTTATATTACATTTTTTTATTAGATTAGATTAGATTAGATTCAACTTTAGATGCAACTTTGTGCATTGTGCAGAGTACAAAGTACACAGACTGAAATGAATGAATGAAAAGACACATAGCTGGCGTTCTGATCAGAGGTGCATCAGGTGCAGATTAAGGGATGCCGTATGTACACGAATGGCTGTCTCTATGTGTGTTTGTGCTGCACTCACCATCGTCTGGACCATGTGGGGTCTCTGCATGCGTAAACTCTTGACCGTCTGGAAGACGTCCAGCAGCCCCTCGGCCTTCACTCTCTCCAGGATGTTGCTGAGCGCGATGAACGTCCCGGTTCTCCCAGCGCCAGCACTACCACGACCAGAAACACATTAACACGTCATCCAACCACCACCAGAAACACATCAACACAACGTCATCCAACCACCACCAGAAACACATCAACACAACGTCATCCAACCACCACCAGAAACACATCAACACAACGTCATCCAACCACCACCAGAAACACATCAACACAACGTCATCCAACCACCACCAGAAACACATCAACACAACGTCATCCAACCACCACCAGAAACACATCAACACAACATCATCCAACCACCACCAGAAACACATCAACACAACGTCATCCAACCACCACCAGAAACACATCAACACAACGTCATCCAACCACAACCAGGAACACATCAACACAACGTCATCCAACGTTCCTGGTCACACCAACATATAAGAGCATGTAACCTCATGCTCTTGTATGTTGTACGTCTTGGCACTATATAATCTCTGTGTAACTTGGCACTTAGTCAGAGATGTTGTATCCTAGCAATGGTTAACCAAGCAATTGAAATGCTTGAAACTTGTTCTGGTGACTTTCTTACTGTATTAGCAGCAATGACATGTTTCACCTTCTTATGACAAATGTACTCTTTGTAAGTCGCTTTGGATAAAAGCGTCTGCTAAATGCCCTAAATGTCAATGTAAATGTATGAGTTTAATGTATTGAGTGTGTATGAATTAATACACAGTATCTTACAAGAGTGCTTCACACTCCCTGTGGACTAAATGTACATGTACATGTGAACCCTTCCTGCAGAGGTGAGGCGGGACAGGGTTTAAGTAGCCTGGGTGTTCCACCCTGGAAGGTGCTGGGTTCGATCCCCAAACGTCAGAAGTGTAAGCCGCCGGCCGCCTCGAGCGAGACGGCCCCTCTAACCCACGCCGTGCTCCAGACTGACGGGCGTCTGAGCCCGTTGAGTCGAGTTAATGTCACGTCTGAACCCAGCGTTCCTCTGGAAAGGATCCCTGCTTTACACGTCGTGTGGCATTTGGTAACACTCAGGAGTGTGATTCCCGCAAACTCCTCATGATTCCTAATCTTCACCTCTCATTATTGTTTTTTCATTTAAATACCAAAAGTACAATAAAATAGAAAAAAGTGAGCGGGGTGAAACAGGTGACCTTTGTGTAATAGTGCTAATAGTCGAGCTCCCGTCAAGAGTGGCTAATCCATAAGCTAATACTAATCAGCTCCACTGCTCTGTCTCCCTCTGTCAATGTTTACCATGATGGGAGGGGAGGGGGCGGGAGACATAGAGAGAGAGAGAGAGAGAGAGAGAGAGAGAGAGAGAGAGAGAGAGAGAGAGAGAGAGAGAGAGAGAGAGAGAGATAGTGACAAAGAGAGAGAGAGGGAGAGAGAGAGAGAGACTGATGTGCAGTG
>JAXIVH010000004.1:15316290-15331290 GCA_036785325.1 Urophycis tenuis | reverse complement strand
GTGTTTCTGAGTGTGTGTGTGTTAGACGGTACCTCCCAGCTCTAAGTGGATGTGTTTCTGTGTGTGTGTGTTAGACGGTACCTCCCAGCTCTAAGTGGATGTGTTTCTGTGTGTGCGTGTTAGACGGTACCTCCCACCTCTAAGTGGATGTGTTTCTGTGTGTGTGTTAGACGGTACCTCCCACCTCTAAGTGGATGTGTTTCTGTGTGTGTGTGTGTTAGACGGTAGCGAGCCCACCTCTAAGTGGATGTGTTTCTGTGTGTGTGTGTGTTAGACGGTAGCGAGCCCACCTTTAAGTGGATGTGTTTCTGTGTGTGTGTTAGACGGTACCTCCCACCTCTAAGTGGATGTGTTTCTGTGTGTGTGTTAGACGGTACCTCCCAGCTCTAAGTGGATGTGTTTCTGTGTGTGTGTGTGTGTGTTAGACGGTATCTCCCAGCTCTAAGTGGATGTGTTTCTGTGTGTGTGTGTGTGTGTTAGACGGTATCTCCCAGCTCTAAGTGGATGTGTTTCTGTGTGTGTGTGTGTTAGACGGTACCTCCCAGCTCTAAGTGGATGTGTTTCTGTGTGTGTGTTAGACGGTACCTCCCACCTCTAAGTGGATGTGTTTCTGTGTGTGTGTGTTAGATGGTACCTCCCACCTCTAAGTGGATGTGTTTCTGTGTGTGTGTTAGACGGTACCTCCCACCTCTAAGTGGATGTGTTTCTGTGTGTGTGTGTTAGATGGTACCTCCCAGCTCTAAGTGGATGTGTTTCTGTGTGTGTGTTGCCCACCCTGAACTCCCCCTCCAGGCCCAGCCGGTCGCTGGGGGCCCGGGTGTTGTGGAGCCGGTGGAGGTGCCCCTCCAGGGAGCACACATCCAGCTCTGTGTCCCCGTACAGGTAGTGCTCCAGCAGGGCCTGGTAGATGAACGAGTACTGCATCTGGGGTGGGGGGGAGGAGGGGGAGAGGAGGGGGAGGACGACAACAACAACAACATTAACTGGAGAAGAACAACAGAAGAAGAGAAAAACAACAAAAAAGGAGAAGAACAACAGAATAACAAGCACAGCGACAATGAAATAGAAGAAAAACAACAGAAGAACAGAAGAAGAATAACAGCAGAAAATAATGATTTTTTTTTTCTATTAAAAATGTTGAGTGGGCGCTCCGTCCTCGCTGTTGTACACCCATTCCACACCACCACCTCCACCACCACCACCACACCTCCACCTCCACCACCACCACCACCACCACCACACCTCCACCACAACCACCTCCACCTACACCCCCACCACCACACCTCCACCACCACCACCACCACATCCACGCCTCCACCACCACCACCTCCACCTACACCACCACCACCACCTCCACCTACACCACCACCACCACACCAAGACCTCCACCACCTCCACACCTCCACCAACACCACCACCACATCTCCACCACCACACCAAACCACCACAACCACCACCACCACCATCTCCACCACCACCTCCACCAAACACCTACGTCCGTCTGGATGAGCTGGCAGCGCTGCTCCCGTATGCGGCTGACGAAGCCGAAGACGTCCACCACCTGCTCCACGTGCATCATGTCGATCATGCCGTCGATGACGATGAAGGTCCCGGTTCGGCCCACCCCAGCACTGCCCCCCGGGACACACACAGGGAGGGGGTACAGTCAGGGCTGGGGGGGCAGAGGCCTACCCCCCCATGAATGTGGATTCTGGCATACAAATAAAAGGTTTGTTTTATCTTTTCTCCACACTGCTCTTCGAAGACTGGTGGCGGTCTTTATTCAGTCACATAGCACATTAAACACAGTCATCGAAAAATATCTCTCTTTTTCTCATCCCGTTTTATCTGTTTAAGCGTACGTTTACGGCAAAGCAGGCCGTGTAAATCACGCCGCGCCGACCTCCGTGGTCTCCTGTCTGTGCTGATGTCCCCCCAGCGCGTCACAGCGCGGTGTGTCAGGCATGTGTTCCGCCCCAGCGGGGAGGCTGAGGAGGCCACGCGATTTACAAGAGTCGTTTGGACCGAACGGCACTGCAGGGACACGGGGAAGTCAGATTCCTCACTGGGGCCCCCTTTCAGAAGAGAGGTCAGGGGCCAGTTAACACGGCCCTGCTCCCCCGCCACCTGTCTGAACGCACGCTGGAGTCCGCGGCAGACTTTTCCATTGCCTCTTAAGATGTCTGGACGATTAATACATCATTTAGACAACCAACTCGGCCTCAGAAAAAAAAAATCCTGCAAACCCTCTCTCGTCCAAAGGGACACTTTAAAGCGATACTTAAACTTAACACAATTACATCCATTGTTTTGATATACAGTAGTTTTACCTCAGTTGTCACGATGTTCCCCATGTAATGAATGCAACATAAATGTATTTATGTATTCAAATGTATTGAAACATATACATGTATTTATGTATTTAAATACACAAATGCATTACTATGACATGACCAGCATTTTCAGGCTCTTCCTTTTGCTGAAGAAAAGCATTGCAGGTTTATATCTCAACAGATGTCTTTGTTGAGATTTAAAAAGAAAACTACACAGAAACCAACAAGATCCTCTGTGAATGAAGTGACGACCCTCATCCTACAGTGTCCGTAGCTTCGCTCTGGAACCCCTCCCCCCCGGTCCTTCCTCTCCCGCTGTATAAATAGACCGTGTTTTCAAAGAGGCGGTCCATCTTGTTTAACGTCGACTCGTTTAGAGTCGTGACCCCGCATGTCGGTACATCACTCGGCCCCCCCCCCCCCCCCCCGCTGCACCAGCACCCCCTGGGCGCTCCTCCGGTCTACAACTCAGAGGCGGACCCCCCGCAGCGCGGCCCCCCGCTGGGCTCACCTGCAGTGCACCACCACGGGCCCGGCGAACGAGGGGTTCACCGTCTTCACCTTCTTCAGGAACTTCAGCATGCCGATGGGCGAGAAGGGCACCCCGAAGTCCGGCCAGCTGGTGAAGTGGAGCTGGGTGACCAGCCGGGGGGCTCGGGTGCCCTCGCCCGCCTGCTGTCGTTTTAGAGGAGACACGTTGTAGTTTTAGAAGAGACACGTTGTAGTTTTAGAGGAGACACGTTGTAGTTTTAGAGGAGACACGTTGTAGTTTTAGAGGAGACACGTTGTAGTTTTAGAAGAGACACGGTGTAGTTTTAGAAGAGACACGTTGTAGTTTTAGAGGACATGTTGTAGTTTTAGAGGAGACACGTTGTAGTTTTAGAAGAGACACGTAGTTTTAGAAGAGACATGTTGTAGTTTTAGAGGAGACACGTTGTAGTTTTAGAGGAGACATGTTGTAGTTTTAGAAGAGACACGTAGTTTTAGAAGAGACATGTTGTAGTTTTAGAGGAGACACGTTGTAGTTTTAGAGGAGACACGTTGTAGTTTTAGAAGAGACACGTAGTTTTAGAAGAGACATGTTGTAGTTTTAGAGGAGACACGTTGTAGTTTTGGAAGAGACACGTTGTAGTTTTAGAAGAGACACGTTGTAGTTTTAGAGGAGACACATTGTAGTTTTAGAGGAGACATGATATAATTTTAAAAGAGACATTATGTAATTTTTTAAAAGAGATTTAATTTTTAAGGGACACATTGTAGTTTTAAAAGACTAACGAGAAATACAACTTAACGCAACTAAAGACTAGGAAATCAGGACGATGGAGACACATTAAAGAGAAGATATGATTATGATTATTAAGACATGATTAGCTCCGACTGTGGGACTACACATTATTTACTTTGTTGCCAGTGTTTTTAAAGTGACAAGTCTGAAACTTCTTGTGTCAGATTTGTTTCCTTTTGAAGCAAATCCCAGTTTCTAAACTGGTGTGCATACCCACCGCTTGTAGAGATAATCATTTCATTACGCCGTCTTTAAGGAATTCATTTCTTATAAAAAAACAAAAAAAAACAATTCCAAGACTCCATGCCGCATTAGTCATGCTCTGGACGTCTGTGATTTCCGAGAGAGAGCTGTTTGCTACTTTGCCGGATTATTGGATTGCGTTCCTAGCAGCCGAGTCCACGGAGACTCCGACTCACAGAGTCACAACGCATGCCTCTAATAGAGGAAGCACAGAGAACACATCTGAGGACGGCCCGCTGAGACCAGCGCGGGGATTTCAGCCCACTTACCATTCAGAAACACACACAATAACTCAAATCAAATCTCAACCCAGAAGGCGTTCGGTCGCATGCAGCAGTGTGATTTGAGAAGTTATGCTCATGCCGGAAGAAGTGCTTGTAAGAATGTTAAACGGCCTGAGTAACACATCACGCCATGGTGATCAAGCACTCATATGTATGGATGTATGCAAACACAAATGAGGCTGAGACTATTAAGAGCATACGCATATGCATCGACATATTGGGCTGCAGGACCTGCATTCTGTTTTTGACTTTTATTATTTAGTCAATGTAGTCATTTAGAAGAGGCTTTATGTATTCAAAGAGACTTACAGGGAATTTGGATACATGATATTCAGGCACTAGTTGAGGTTAGGGCATCTTGCTCTAGCTTAGATGAACATTGGTGATCAAACCAAGTACCTTTTCATCTGGGAGTCAAACATCAAAGCCAGCACGCTATCCTCAGATCGCCTATAGTGGACAATGGGCATCAAACCCAGTATATTTCATGTCACCCTAGCAGTTAGTGTGGGACATGAGGGTAGGATAGCCTAAGATAGATCATGTTTGAAACTGAAACTCCCAGCTAACTGTGTGTAAGAACAACACCATAGACTAACCCGCATTTCAATTGATATTTTAATTGCTATTGATCCCTGACAGGCACTGTGTGTGCAACTTACATACTGAACGCAGAACTTCCTGATGGTGTAGTCCACCAGCACGGTGAAGTCCTCCATTGCCACTCTGATGTTCCCATACATCCAGCAGCCCTGGTCGGGCCAGTACTGGTAACACTTATCCTGGAGAGAGAGAGAGAGAGAGAGAGAGAGAGAGAGAGAGAGAGAGAGAGAGTGGGCAAATACACACCTTTTAGCATCGGCAGCACTTACCCTGGTGGGAGAGAGGAAACACACATTTTGTTATTGGTAGCACTTATCCTTAATGGAGAGGGAGCTACTGATACAGAGAGAGAGTGATGGAGACAGGGAGAGAGATAGAGACAGTATACACTGCGACCCCTTTTTGGTCAAACTAACACATCACAGGGGACAGGTAAGAGCAAGCTAGTCAGAAAATAAGAACAACAAAAACAATCTTTCTTAATTCACTTCCTGAACTTTTCCACAGCAGAGCACCAGAGAAAACGCAACTCTTCTGTCGAAAAGTTTGGAGTCAGAATTCATACTTTTCTGTGTTATTACGAGTCATCCAGGGTTTCGCGTCTCCCATCTCCTGTCAGTCTGCAAGATCTCGGAGCGTCTCAAACCATTAATGAGATTCCATTCCTCAAACCAATTACCATGTGGCCTCGGAGGATTCTGATCAACAATTATTCTGTTATTGATCCTTCGCCCCCCCTCGCCCCTATTGATCAGACCTTTGTGGCTAAATCTAAAGCGAGCGTAAGCTAATCTGCCACGGGACACTGTATGGATTTCTCTAATGGTAAAGAGGTCAAATAAATAATACCCAGAGACTTACAGACCATAATAAGACGCCGGCATCTCTTGCAGTAGGGCCATATTAGGGCTGTATGGATCTTTATGATTGAAGGCAGGATAGAGTCTTCGTTAAGGGGTTGGGACTCGGGAGCCAAAAGGCTCATGGCTTTAAACCGCAAAGTCCATCAATCTACCTGTAGGAGTCCTTGAGCAGGGTGTCCTCACCCCACCTCCTCCTCCAGGAGTGACTCTCACTCCAAGTTGTCTCGGAGTGACGCGTCTGCCGAACGGCTAACGAGTAAACGGGACGGGAACATGCAACGCTTCTGCTGTGCCAAACCAACAGGAAGTGAGATGTGAGACGGCAGGAGGTGGAAGACTCACCTCTTTCCTCTCCTTCAGGTTGGTTAACATCACGATGGTGGACACCTTCTGCTCCCACACCATGCGCCAGAAGTCGGCCACTGTCTCGAGCTTTGGGCCTGGTGGGCGGAAAGTGAAATGAAACCCCGCATTCAAATCAAATATATGCTTATTTAAATTGTTTATTTTACATCTAACGCAAAATGTTGAATTCATTTTACCTTGGGCTGCGATGAATTTGTTCTTCTCTTTAAAACCCTGGGGAAGATAGAAGTGCATGCGGGTTCGTAAATGAGTCAGTTCTCAGAGTGGGCCGGGGGTGAGGCAGTGTGCGGGTGATGCTGAGATGAACGTGGGCTCACATTGATGAAGGACGCGTTGATGTAGTCCGAGGGCAAGTGTCCGTCGACGCTGCTCAGAATCACCCTGGAGTGGTCATCTGATGGGAGGAGACAGAGACAACAGGGCTCACGTTTCTGTGAAACAATCCCAGCAAAGCTGGATGGATCCCTGACGCCACTGCTCAGGGAGTTGTGCGCTCCAGCTCAGGACCTCCATGGAGGCCAGTGGTCCAGCTCTTCCAGTCTGACCTGACTCGGTTAGCGGTAGCGCTAGGAGTAGCGGTGGTTATCAGTCTCACTCACATGGTAAGATGTTGGGATATCGGTTCTTCTCTCTGTTGTGCTCCCGGCTCGCCTCCTCAAAGGACCCGTGGTGGTAGTAGCAGGGCAGGGACTGCAGACACACAGACACACACCCTCGTGAGGGAGAAGGTGGAGGTAGGAGTCAGGGGTCAGGGGTCAGGGGTCAGGCTCCCTCAAGAGCTAACTTGATGTTTACGTTTGCTTTTGTAGACGATGCAACGTGAAACACACAACACACGCAACACATTACCACGGTGATAATATCATGTTTAGTGCCCAGTGTGTGCACGTATGCATGCATGCATGTATGTATGTATGTATGTATGTATGACCGTGTGTATATATGTACCGTATGTATGTACAGTATGTATGTATGTATGTATGTATGTATGTATGTACGTATGTATCTATGTGTGAATGACCGTGTGCGTGTCCAGTGTGTATGCATGTATGTATATATGTATGTATGTATGTATGTATCTACAGTATGTATCTATGTGTGTATGACCATCTGCGTGTACAGTGTTTATGTATGTATGTATGTATGTATGTATGTATGTATGTATGTATGTACGACCGTGTGCGTGTACAGTATGTATGTATCTACATTATGTATCTTTGTGTGTATGACCGTGTGCGTGTACAGTATGTATGTACAGTATGTATGTATCTACAGAATGTATGTATGTAAGTGTGCGTGTACAGTATGTATGTATCTACAGTATGTATGTATGACCGTGTGCGTGTACAGTGTGTGTGTATGTATGTATCTACAGTATGTATTTATGTATGTATGTATGTACTGTATGTATGTATCTATGTATGTATGTATGTACTGTATGTATGTATGTATCTATGTATGTATGTATGTATGTACGTATGTATCTATGTATGTATGTATCTACAGTATGTATGTATGTATGTATGTGTGCGTGTCTCTACAGTATGTATGTATGACCGTGTGTGTGGACAGTGTGAATGTATGTATGTATGTACAGAATGTATCTCTGCATGTATGTATGTGTGTCAGACCCACGTTGAACTCCTCCCTGAACAGCTTGCCGTCGTCGGCCGAGCGGACGCGGTACTCCTCCTCCAGGGCGTCCAGGGGGATGGGGAAGAACCTCCGCGACGGGGAGGGGGACCTGGGCAGCAGCACCACCGTCTGCTCCCCTGGGGGGCCGCAGGACACCCGCACGTCAGCACACACCCACGTCAGAACCACCCGCACGTCAGCACACTCAGAACCACCCGCACGTCAACACACACCCCCACGTCAGCACCCACCACGTCAGCACCCCCCCGCGCACCACACACATAACACAGAGAACGCTAACGGCTCCCCACAGAGAGGTCTCTCTCCCCACCCCTCACCCCTCCTCCCCCGCCCCTCACCCAACACCTGCGTAAACACAACGGGCGGCCATTAGGGCTTCCTGCTATTGGAGGGACCTGACACTGTTTCTTCAGCCATAAAGAAACAGTTCCGCTTTCTCTTTTTTTTTTGTTTCTTGGGGGGGCTTTGGTGTGAAAATGTCTCCACTGTGAACTTCGTCTCTGCGTTATTATTTCTGCCCCCCCCACCCCTCCGCCCCCTGACGAGCGAGCGGTTTCCATGGCGCCGGCAGTCATCAGCCCCCCCCCCCGTGTGCTGGGAGGGAATATAAATAAAAAAAGGTTTCCTTGACCCCGCAGAGCGGCGGTGGAAGTCGTTAAACCCCTCCTGACCTCAGTGTCGCCTTGCTTCACCAAGACGTTAAGAGCAGCCGGACGACCAGCACTAATATTGACCCAAGAGGGGAAGAGAGACGAAGAGAGAGGAACAACTATAACACTAAAAGTCAGGTTTTAGCTTTGGAACATTCAGACTGTTGTGGTCCTGGGATGGATTTATATGGATTTATCTACATCATGAATTATTACAAAGAATGAAACGTACCTTGTTCCTCCAGGAAGCCATTTGGAATCTTCTTATCCACCGACGTGACCAGAGCTTTCCGATGGTTCTTAAACCTAATCGTACAATAATAAATCATATTGAGACGTGGATACATGCTTTCACTCAAACAGGCCACATTTGTGGCCTATAACCTCAAAGAAAAAATACAGGACACAGAAGCAAAGCAAATGCACAGATATACCATCTGAGAGGGACGAAGCTGCTCTTCCTCATTGAAGGTAGAAGGGTGTCTCTGGTGTCCAGAGTGTGTTAAGAGGACCTAAACTCCAGCTGTCTACCCACAATCCCCTTGGTTTGGTGACACTTTCCACAACACTGCACCCACCACCCACCGTGTCTGTTTATGTGTTTGTGTGTGTAAGTGTGTGCGTGGGGGTGGGTCCCCCATGCACACACTTACAAAAATACACACTCTCTCACACTCAAACACAGAGTGACAGGGAGATGTTGGTGTCTGAGGTGGTCAAGCCTTGGATAATGTGTGTGTACCTCAGACAGTAGATAGACAGTGGAACCACGATGATGAGCAGTGTGTGTGTGTGTGTGTGTGTGTTTGTGTGTGTGTGTGTGTGTACCTCAGACAGTAGATAGGCAGTAGGACAATGATGATAAGCAGTGTGTGTGTGTGTGTGTGTGTGTGTGTGTGCGTGCGTGCGTGCGTGTGTGTGTGTGTGTGTACCTCAGACAGTAGATAGACAGCAGGACCACGATGATGGGCAGTGTGTGTGTGTATGTGTGTGTGTGTGTGTGTGTTTGTGTGTGTGTGTGTGTGCATGCGTGTGTGTGTGTGTGTACCTCAGACAGTAGATAGACAGTAGGACCAGAATGATGAGCAGTGTGTGAGTGTGTGTGTGTGTGTGTGTGTGTGTGTGTCTGTGTGTGTGTGTGAGATGGTCTCTATTTAGTGTCTGTGTGTGTGTGTGTGTGTGTGTGTGTGTGTGTGTGTGTCTGTGTGTGTGTGTGAGATGGTCTCTATTTAGTGTCTGTATAGCTGCCAGGGCAAGATGGCGTATGCTTGTTATCACATATATTGTGTGAGTGTGTGTGTGTGTGTGTGTGTGTGTGTGTGTGTGTGTGTGTGTGTGTGTGTGTGTGTACCTCAGACAGTAGATAGACAGCAGGACCACAATGATGAGCAGCAGTGATATCACCAGTGTGGATGGGAGCACGTGGGCCCCCTGCTGAGTTGGGTTCTCTGCACACAAATCACATTTTAAACACATTCTGGTTAAATATCCCTTGTTTTGCAGGAAGAGTGCAATACATATAACTTTATATCAATTTGAGAATGACATTTCTCCATCTATGAGCTGACATGATGTGTGTGTGTGTGTGTGTGTGTGTGTGTGTGTGTATGAGAGTGTGTTACCTGCCGTCTGGTTCTCATGTGTGGAGTAATTCAAAGCACTCGTGGTTCCGATCAGGAAAAACACCATGGTCACTACGGAGGAACGAGAACACATGAAGATCACATGTTCAAAGTACAACAACGGCTGGTACATGGAGCAGAAACAGACAGCAGACCTTTAGATTAAGTAGGCTAACCTGATTCATTCACTTTAATTAGTTTGCCCCTGGCTCCTTCAGATAGGATCGTAGTTTTTTTTTTTATCGGTCGATATTATAAAGTAGCGTGCTTGTAACGGACAGCTTGGTGTAATGCTCAGTTGCCACCACTAGAGGGCGACGAAGCCACAAGCATTGTGTCGCTCAGCATTTTGTTGTTGCAACGCACGCTCCTTTCAGGAAGGGCACAGATGGTCGTACCCTTCAATGACTGCGGTATCAGTGCAGTTTTATCTTCTGTATAAATACACCATTAATCAATAGGGAATCAGTCTGCAAATGATGTTCTTTCTCAGAGGGGACGGCAATAGCAGCCCCAGTGGACTTTGCATTAGACAGTGCAGGAGGCTATAAATACATCATGCAGAAAGTCCTCCCAGCTATCATCAGTAGGAAACTGCTGAATAATGATGCATTTTTGCTGACATCATGTGGCCTTAAAGGTAGACTGCGCAATTTTCGGATAGGGGATAGGATCATTTTCATGATGAATTGGGTTACTAATACTAACCGCATCATCACATTCAGCGCAGAGCAATCTGGTGGCTGTGGTGTATTTGTATTCATGGATTGAAAGTTTTGAGATCCTTTTTTGCCTGCTTCAGGGATAACTTCACTCCATCCCTCCATTCATCTCCCTTACTCTCTGCCACGTCATCACAGCATCTCAGTACTTGTACATTGTCATTAATAAGACACATTGTTTCACAATCCTTACTCGGTCTCATCACCCATTTTGTGTCTTCTGTCTACCAAATGAAAATGAAACCTCATAGAATAAACGTGGCCCAAGCATGGCATAACATGGAGCAGGAAGGAGTGAGGTGAGGGGCTTTCGCTTCCCAGGTCAAAGGTGTTCCACTGTTACTACTGCTGTGAGGACCACTGGATCACTGCAGGAGAGAGTCAGACTGTCCACTCATCTCTTCCAGGACGTGCTGAGCGAGGGGCTCTGACGCATGTGGAGAGAGTCATAGCTGGCCGGACCACCATGGGTCTCCTCTTAATGTGAATCACGGAATTCTCTGGGAAATGAAAAAGTGTAATTCTAGAATGTGCAGGTGTGTTCCCGGCGGGATTTATGTTGCAATTTGAGAAGGTGCCAACTAAAAAGTAATAAGATGGGGAGCTACCACGCCAGGTTTTTATAGAAGCTACGCACACATTTTTACAAAGACAGAAACGTATACAGTACACACGCACACGCACACACGCACGCACGCACACACACACACACACACACACACACACACACACACACACACACACACACACACACACACACACACACACACACACACACACTCACACAATATATGTGATAACAAGCATACGCCATCTTGCCCTGGCAGCTATACAGACACTAAATAGAGACCATCTCACACACACACACACACACACACACACACACACACACACAGATGGACGCCTGCCCATATCATCCTCAGCCAAGGGCCCTGGCGGTGCTGCATATGTGTCACACTGTGCACGTGAAGTGCACGTGGAGCGTGATCTCTCCCGAGCGTTAACAAGCTGACAGAGTCCACACCTGTTCCCCACACGTCCTTGCCAACCCAGTGCACACACTCACACATGCGCGCAGACACACACACACAGATGCCCTACAGCCCTGACATGCACACGCGCGCACACACATGCACACGCGCGCACACACACGCACACACACACACACACACACACACACACACACACACACACACACAGACACACACACACACACACACACACACACACACACACAAACACACACACACACACACACGCACACACACACACACACACACACACAGACACACACACAGAGCAGACTGTTGAACTCATAGGTCAGTGCTGGAGATAGTATGTGTCAGTCATCACAGAGCAGCTTGATAGTGAACAATATTCTACATGAGACTCACTCACAGACCAGGCTGAAGACAACAGAGTTGGTGTTCTCTGTTCTCTTGGACACAGACAGCCTGCAAGCCCTCCTCGTTTCACACTTTGGACTGATAAAGACTGGTCGGGAGCAGGCTAGAAATAAAATAATAGAAAATGTTTCATAGTTAAACATTTACTATTTAGTAAATAGATTAGTTAAAGTGGAAATCTGATGTAACTGAATGTCTGTTATGCCCCTATTACAAAGTGAGGTAAATTAAGTGTGATCTGATGGGAGCTCTTCATCTTCAGAATGATGAATTCAGTGTTTGTATCCTTGGGAAAAGCTATCACTTATCACCAGAGGTGTCACCAAAGGAACAGGAATCTGCAGGATTGCCACTTTAATGTCCACTAGTTACCAGGTTAAACGTTTGGTAAATCGGTAATTGCTTAGTTGATGTTTAATATTTGTTATATTGATATGTGTTAATGGTTAACGGTTGAGGTAATAATACATTGTTTAGTTAATGTGTGATATAGTTCTTAATGAATTGTTAACATCTTGGTAAGAGTAGCGACAGCACCTGCTTACCATAATGGTACTTAGTGGACAGAATTATGAATTGTCTAATTAGTCATTGTTCATCTGAGCTGTGACTAAGATTGTTAATTAGAAATGTAACAAGAAATGTAGGCTATTCAAAATCAGTATGCAATCATTTCTGTCTAATTTGTGTGATCGTTCAGTAAATTAGATATGAAATTAGTTTTTTTTATTGTTAAACTCTAAAAACTATAAAAACAGAATAAAGATATTCACAAGAAAAACTCATAAGAACTCTATTTAAAAACTATCCGTGAAAATTGCATTCTCTCTACCACGGGTTTACCACATAAGACTTGGAATACCTCATAGGATACTAACAACATCATCATGCCATCATAAAGTGCACTGCAATTACACCTGTTCATTTAGCAACTCCACAACACCTGCCTTGTATAATTAATTCAAACTAAAGTGTGCAGTGCAAGGTACTGTAATGTATTTCCCCAGCCAAATGAACAATACATTCACCTCATTTCAATCTCAATTCCAACCATTTTATTACAGACTTTTTGTGAGATGCTTTTGCTGTGGTTGATATTTGACCACCCAAACATTCAGCTTCCTGTTCACAATGTTTCTCTGCATGGATCAGTGGAGAGCAGACCTTCACAGGAGCAGTCAGCCATATTCTAATCCCACTCATATACTGATGGCCTAATCCGGATTTTGTACTCCCACCAAAAAACACTAACATTTCACAATTAAAATTAAAATCAAAACAAAGCGCACGTACACACACACGTTTGTATTCAGACCATGGATGTACACAAGCACATATACATATATATATACACACTCCAATGCACAAGTTCTCACACACACACACACACACTTAAAGCTTTTAACATGCCATGTTTCTCGATTGACCCTCTCTCCTGCTATGCCTAACATATTGTTCATTCATTCATACTAAAAGCATTTCAAGTATTCCAGATGGGTGCCTGGAATATTTACCAATGCCCAAAACACCTACTAAACGTTGTGTAGCATTTAAACACAGCTACTAAATAATGTGCACCATGTTAACATAGCTGCTGAGTAACTCCCTTCCTGACCCATACAATGACCTTTCAACGTTTACCCAGAAAAAGGATCTGCATCAACTTTAATAATTCATGATCTGTAAATTATTCAACAACAAGAACTCAGTGACACCGCTGACATTGTCCAGAGGACGTTTGTGTGTTGACACTTCTCTTCATGTCAGTTCTGTTCTTCATGCAGAACCACAACCTGAGGTGAACTGGATCAGAACTGGATCAGGAAGCTTCCTTTAACTCAGGGGCCAAGAAACTTTTCCCTTGGCAGAGACATCAAATATTTTGTGACTTGAACATTTTCTGAGAAGAGCCAAAAAAGGGTTTATATATTTCAATACTTTGATTCTAGATCATGGTATTATGGTTACATTGGTGGACGCTGACCTGGAAATTGCCTTAGCTTATTGACTTTGTCTCATGAAAATGTAGCCTTTGTAGAATTTATATATTTTTTGTATTTACACAAATATATTTTGGGTAAAATGTTTATTTTGTTTTGGTAACACAATCTTTGCTCAGTCCTGTTGGTCAGTCAGTGTGATCACTGAAAGAGTAAAACTTCTCTCTGCAGCCACAGGTTCCTGACCAATGACTTAAGAACACATCTGTCCACAAACTGTACATGAAACCCTGGTCTGGGGACTGAAAGGTATTCCCCCACGACGCCACTCATTCCTACCACCGATGCTAGGAACACAATACCCAGTGTGCATTACATGGGAATTCCTCCTGAATGATGGCATTTGTAGGTTCACCAGCACGTTCCCAGAAGCGCACCTAATCCGCCCTGAGTCACCGTACAGACGCGGGCTTACGGAGAATTAAACCGACGTCGGAGAGAAGTTAATTCTCTCTTCACGCTCAGCGGATTGCCACCTTTGATGCCCGCGTCCAGGGAGAACCCAGAAACACGAGACGCTTTCCTCTTTTTGTCAGGGAGAAGAAATGAAATATATTTTTCTTTTTCGTTTTATTTGTATCTGCCGACTGCAAAAGAAAATAGGTCAAACGGATTGCTGTATCCTCTCCAGTCTCTCACTGCCGAGAAATCAATAAAGACGCAAAACCATTGTGTGTGTGTGTGTGTCAAGTGGATGATACATCCTGCAGAGAGAGAGAGAGAGAGAGCGAGAGAGAGAGGGAGAGAGAGAGAGCGAGCGAGAGACTAAAGGTTGCTTAATCACGAGGAGACAAAGACGGGCGGCAAAGGGTAAATAAAATAATACAACAAAATAGAAATACCAGCGCAAGACAACAAGACTTCAGCTGTCAGCTGGCTGAGGTCCAGAGGCGAGAGATGGAGGAGTAATGAAAAGAACATCAAAGAGAGGAAGCAGGGAGGGATGGAGAGAGGAGGAGAGGAGGAG
>JAXIVH010000004.1:15306290-15311290 GCA_036785325.1 Urophycis tenuis | reverse complement strand
TCCCCAGCAGCTGGGAGGCAGCTCAGCCCTTACAATCCATTTCCGTTGGTGACATCAGAAGCGCCCGGGGTCGGCCCAGGTGTATGGGATCAGTTCTTGTCATCTCTTGTCTCCATCGAAGGTGTTCCCGTTTCACGTTGACGCCACATTCTCTCTGGCACACATGCTAAACACTCCGCCAATGTTGTCGTCTCAGTCAGCTCATTGTATAGACTTACAATATCATTTTGAGGATCTCATGCTTTATTTGTCATTTGATGTCTGTATTGATGAGTATTTTTGCTTCTAATGTAGTGGCAGGCATACTTCTCAAGGTTGTTTATCCTGGATAAATAAAGCCTTTGATTGATGCATTGATTGAAGAATGGTTTCTGGCAATTGGACTGATGAAGCCATATTTAAATCCAAAACGGCAGAGGAAACAGTCAAATGTGTACAGCCCATAGCCCCTGCTTGTTAGTGGGAATAAATCCAGTTCCATAATAGCATCCCACAGAACATCTACACGCATAAACGTCTCTGTATCATCCTTATCGTTTGTGAGCATAACTGAATAACTGCGGATGTCATTTGGAATGGTGACTGGGGAAAGGAAAGCGAATGCAGAGCAGAATAACTTTATTTGTCTCTGGCCCGTTTTGGCGGCGAGACAAAACGCTCCTCTGTTCCTTTAAAGGCGAGTGACGACCGAATGGCCTCAACAATCACAGAGTGTTGTCTCGCCATCTTGCATTATGCTCATTATGCCAAAGAAGAGACACCATTTGCTACCCTTGTAGATAAAGTTGTTTGTCGTATGTCTTCGAGCCTCTCAATTCATACTAACACAGCCCTGCAGCGCGAACCGGCTGCCAAAAACACTGTCTATGATCCTTAGAATACAAAAGATAACAGTAACTCTACATAACAATGCATGGCTTGTTAATGTGTGCCTTTGAGGTTTTTCTTGTCAGTTAGACATGATGGGGGGATCTAAGGTCATATAATGGTGACCTTTGAAGCCCAGTTAGACTGTAACCCTAATTAAGGGCGATACAGTTATGCGACATCGCCTCTCACCATTGCGGTGATCAAACACCTTTCCAAAGACAAATCACCTGAGTACAGAAGCCATGACCCTCAGCCAATGAAACTGGTCGTTACAACAACAGCTGAGGAGTACAGTGTAAAATACCTCTTCAGAGTTTATATTGAACCATTAATCCATGCACTGTGCACACAAACAGGGCACACACAATATGGAAGAACAGACTAGACTAGAGAGAGACAGCGACAGACAGACAGACAGGCAGGCAGACAGACAGACAGACAGACAGACAGACAGACAGACAGACAGACAGACAGACAGACAGAGAGAGAGACAGACAGACAGACAGACAGACAGACAGACAGACAGGCAGACATACAGACAGACAGACAGACAGACAGACAGACAGACAGACAGACAGACAGGCAGGCAGACAGATAGATATAACTCAAGTCAAGCACCACTGACAGATTCTCACCCATGTTGTGATATATCCATCATTTTTAGATTTACCCTTCATTTACATTCAGTCAGTCACACTTCTATCCAAATCTAAGGCTAGGAGAGAGATCCTAGCACATAATCAATACTGGAGTAGTGTTGCTGCCTGTACACGTGAACAGAGGAGCTCATCTCTAGCAGCTTCATAGCCCACTGCTTATTGTTTAGCCATCTGGCAGAGGCTTGTATTCTAACTGACTATTCAAAGGAAACAATGTGGAGTGTGAGAAGGTAATCAAGAGGTAGGGAGGTTGGGGGAAATCTTGCTGGAGGATGGCCTACAGATAGAAGACAACTAGTGGGGACTGAACCCAGAACCTTTCATCTGGGCATCAGGCAGCAGCCTACACACTGGAGTAAGAGATGAACGCATCATATGTATGTATAGTGAACCCTAAATCTGAAATGATGTGTTCATGTCCAATGTGTTCCAGGTGGTGGAGTTGGACAAATCACACCTTTTGGACCATTACACATGTGTAAGAGGATGCAGGAAAGAAAAATGAGCGGAGCGAAGAAACTAGAGCATAATATATCACTGCTGCTGTCAGGGACCCCACATGTGTATAGCCATCCTAAATGGAGCATCCTTACATAGTGGGTCATGTGACCGCCAGACGTAGCCCTACAACTCAAGGCTACTGTGAATGAGGTTACTCTGAATGAGGGTCATGGTGATTTCAGGCTTGAGCAGGCCTGCATACTTGTACACGCGCTGAAACAATTAGCATTGCATAGCACCTCGGCTACAGTCCACCCCATCAGGCCAAGGTGTGTTACAGGCTCATCTAATTAGAAAAGCAATATGGATTTTTGTGTGCTGATAATTGGGAGCACATTGTAATATTATTCTATCGTATCATTATTCTGTGATCGTTATTTCCAGAAGTGACATGTCAACGTTTTTCATGCATGTCCATTCACACACACACACACACACACACACACACACACACACACACAAACACACGGTTGGCAGTGTGCATACACACACACAGGCATACATACACACACACACACACACAACACACACACACACACACATCTATTCCTGGGATTTGAGACAACCACGTGACATGATTGATTGCTATTTAAAACACAACTGGATGTGAAGGTTGCATAGACAGCAACCAACCGCTGGATGCAGTATGTACCAGTGAACTGTAATTGCCTGTACGCCTTCCCTGTATTACCATACCGGTATCATTCAGCCAGCATAGCAGGCCTGCACACCGAACCTCGCCCCCAGACAGACGTGCCCTGTCTGGACCGGTGAGACGGCCGACACCAGCATCACCATCACGAGACCACCGGGTCGATTAATAACCACATTATCATAGCAACGTAGCGGTGTTTCAGCTCGTGATTGATAGACGTGGGCCCATTGCATGGTCTACTAACCTACATTTGCTGCAGGCCTGGTATGGATGCTAGGTGGGTCTGGCAGCGTTTAATACGTGCCCCCCCCCATCCCCACAAGAACACATCATCCAACACAAGCGTGGAAAATACCGGAATAAAACAACAACAACAACAACAACATTTCTGTGAAAAAATAACCATTTTTCTCAGACATGTTTCGCTGCGAATAAACGAGTTCGGTGCAAATGGGATAAACGTGGAATAAACCATCGCTCCTGGAAGATGAAACAGAAAGGACAGGGGTTGTAAATACGCGTCCGCACGCCGGAGGATACGCCTGTGAAGGAATGCAGCGCAGGGCGCTGTTTGTCGGTGAGACTTACGATCACATGCGATGACCTCGCTTTTATCCCATCCAACATTCACCGATGCCGGATTCTTCCGAATGCGCTGTTTTTTTTTTCCCCCTCTAGGAAACAAATGAGGTGCGTTGCAATGTGGTTGACTCGACTGGTTGAAAAACAAACCAACCAAGCGCAGCCGCTATTCGACTGTTGCTGCACAGCAAATGAGATTCTCCTTCTGTTGGGCTGGGTGGATGGAGCCGTCTAGTGACAGCTCTCTGTTTTAGAGAAAATACGAGCAGAGAGAGAGGGAGAGAGGGAGGAGAGGGAGAGAGGGAGGAGATGGAGAGAGAGAGAGACCCTCCCCCGGGCGTACGACGTCGCCATGTATCAGGTGAACGACGAGAGCATCCCCCCACAGTCCGGCGCAGAGGGATGCTGTGTTGAGTGTGCACAATGCGTTGCGTTGCGTAGCCTATTTGTGTGTTAGTGTTTACATGTGTTCGATGCTCGCCATGCGTTTATTTTTTCTTCGATGACAGTCTATAGGTGAATATTGGAGCCCCACACAGACGGTTGATATTGGCTTGTGATACCGCGACGCCGTAATTGGAAAAACAACGTGCGGAATGTAGTAGGGAGTGTAGTAGGATGCAAGGAGTGCCCGACAAACAAGCACGTCTGACGTTACATTTGGTGGCGTTGTAACGACGTTACTCACGTTACAGTTACAACGATACCATTAATTAACGCTGCTGCTGCTACGGGGACGTTTGCATGCGACATCATCCCGGCGATGTCGAGTGACGTCGCCACAGCATCTCCATTAGGACAACAAATGGACAGGCGACGTTTAAAATGACGCGTGGAGACGACGACCTGGTAGGTCGCTACGATGTAACGCGCAACGTAAGACGTTACGTAAACGACGTTTGCAGCGACGTACCTGCGACGACTCAGTAAGTAGTGGTGGTGTTGACGACCCTCTGGCCAGAACAGAGCCACCTGCCGGTGGATGATAAAAGAGACATTTTAGGCTTATCTTATTATTTGGATACATTGTGATATATTCTGAAAAAAAAGAATAAAAAAATTGGAATTGGAATATAAGGATGTTACCGTAATTAGTTACGGTCAAAGATATAGCACTTTTACGATGATAATAATAACAATAATAATAATAATAATAATTGAAATAATAATAATAATAACAATAATAATAATAGTAATAATAATGATGATGATGATGATGATGGTCATCATCATCATCATCATCATCATCATTATTATTATTAAGTCATATTAGTGGTCATATTAGTAGTACTAGTTGTACTAGTGGTAGTTATAAGTTGTAATATGTTATTTGTGTGGTATTGTCACAGGCTAGCAGTGATAATAGTAACATTAAAACCATACACAGGTACCATACTACTGTACTATACTGTACTATAATTGCCTCCATCCATTGTGTGAGATCTCCAGCATCTCTGGACAAGTGGGATTGTGTTAGGTACAGCTTGGTGTCTCCTGGACCTCCTCCCAACATCCATCTGCAGCCATCTTCTGCCAGGTTGCACAATTGCCTCCCGCCCCCCATCTCCTGTACCAGATAAGGTAGAAAAATATTACCTGTGCAAGATGGGAATCGATTTACTCCTCGACAAAGCAATGTAGCTTTAGACATGGTCCAACACACAACTGTTGTCCATTCCGTATCGCTCCAGGTAACACCATTTAAAAGTGTGTGTGTAGTCCCAGGAAGAATA
>JAXIVH010000004.1:15298357-15303590 GCA_036785325.1 Urophycis tenuis | reverse complement strand
ATAATAATGATGATGATGATGATGATGATGATCATCATCATCATGATCATCATCATCATCATTATTATTACTATTATTATTATTATTGTTATTATTATTATTATTTTTATTATTATTTATTAGTAGTAGTATTATTATTTCAATTATTATTATTATTATTATTATTATTGTTATTATTATCATCGTAAAAGTGCTATATCTTTGACCATTACTAATTACGGTAACATCCTTATATTCCAATTCCAATTTTTTTTATTCTTTTTTTTTCAGAATATATCACAATGTATCCAAATAATAACATAAGCCTAAAATGTCTCTTTTATCATCCACCGGCAGGTGGCTCTGTTCTGGCCAGAGGGTCGTCAACACGTCAACACCACCACTACTTACTGAGTCGTCGCAGGTACGTCGCTGCAACGTCGTTTACGTAACATCTTACGTTGCGCGTACATCGTAGCGACTAGCGACCTAGGTCGTCGTCTCCACGCGTCATTTTAAACGTCGCCTGTCCATTTGTTGTCCTAATGGAGATGCTGTGGCGACGTCACTCGACATCGCCGGGATGATGTCGCATGCAAACGTCCCCGTAGCAGCAGCAGCGTTAATTAATGGTATCGTTGTAACTGTAACGTGAGTAACGTCGTTACAACGCCACCAAATGTAACGTCAGACGTGCTTGTTTGTCGGGGCACTCCTTGCATCCTACTACACTCCCTACTACATTCCGCACGTTGTTTTTCCAATTACGGCGTCGCGGTATCACAAGCCAATATCAACCGTCTGTGTGGGGCTCAATATTCACCTATAGACTGTCATCGAAGAAAAAATAAACGCATGGCGAGCATCGAACACATGTAAACACTAACACACAAATAGGCTACGCAACGCAACGCATTGTGCACACTCAACACAGCATCCCTCTGCGCCGGACTGTGGGGGGATGCTCTCATCGTTCACCTGATACATGGCGACGTCGTACGCCCGGGGGAGGGTCTCTCTCTCTCTCTCTCGCTCTCTCTCCCCCTCTCCCTCTCTCTCTGCTCGTATTTTCTCTAAACAGAGAGCTGTCACTAGACGGCTCCATCCACCCAGCCCAACAGAAGGAGAATCTCATTTGCTGTGCAGCAACAGTCGAATAGCGGCTGCGCTTGGTTGGTTTGTTTTTCAGCCAGTCGAGTCAACCACATTGCAACGCACCTCATTTGTTTCCCTAGAGGGGGGAAAAAAAACAGCGCATTCGGAAGAATCCCGGCATCGGTGAATGTTGGATGGGATAAAAGCGAGGTCATCGCATGTGATCGTAAGTCTCACCGACAAACAGCGCCTGCGCTGCATTCCTTCACAGGCGTATCCTCCGGCGTGCGGACGCTTATTTACAACCCCTGTCTTTCTGTTTCATCTTCCAGGAGCGATGGTTTATTCCACGTTTATCCCATTTGCACCGAACTCGTTTATTCGCAGCGAAACATGTCTGAGAAAAATGGTTATTTTTTCCACAGAAACGTTGTTGTTGTTGTTGTTGTTATTCCGGTATTTTCCACGCTTGTGTTGGATGATGTGTTCTTGTGGGGATGGGGATGGCGGGGGGGGGGGGGCACGTATTAAACGCTGCCAGACCCACCTAGCATCCATACCAGGCCTGCAGCAAATGTAGGTTAGTAGACCATGCAATGGGCCCACGTCTATCAATCACGAGCTGAAACACCGCTACGTTGCTATGATAATGTGGTTATTAATCGACCCGGTGGTCTCGTGATGGTGATGCTGGTGTCGGCCGTCTCACCGGTCAGACAGGGCACGTCTGTCTGGGGGCGAGGTTCGGTGTGCAGGCCTGCTATGCTGGCTGAATGATACCGGTATGGTAATACAGGGAAGGCGTACAGGCAATTACAGTTCACTGGTACATACTGCGTCCAGCGGTTTGTTGCTGTCTATGCAACCTCACATCCAGTTGTGTTTTAATAGCAATCATCATGTCACGTGGCTGTCTCAAATCCCAGGAATAGATGTGTGTGTGTGTGTGGTGTGTGTGTGTGTGTGTGTGGTGTGTGGTGTGTGTGTGTGTGGTGTGTATGTATGCTTGCGGTGTGTGTGTATGCACACTGCCAACCGTGTGTTTGTGTGTGTGTGTGGTGTGGGTGGGTGTGTGTGTGTGTGTTGTGTGAATGGACATGCTGATGAAAAACGTTGACATGTCACTCCTGGAAATAAGATCACAGAATAATGATTACGATAGAATAATATTACAATGTGCTCCCAATTATCAGCACTGAAAAATCCATATAGCTTTTCTAATTAGATGAGCCTGTAACACACCTTGGCCTGATTGGTTGGACTGTAGCCGAGGTGCTATGCAATGCTAATTGTTTCAGCGCGTGTACAAGTATGCAGGCCTGCTCAAGCCTGAAATCACCATGACCCTCATTCAGAGTAACCTCATTCACAGTAGCCTTGAGTTGTAGGGCTACGTCTGGCGGTCACATGACCCACTATGTAAGGATGCTCCATTTAGGATGGCTATACACATGTGGGGTCCCTGACAGCAGCAGTGATACATTATGCTCTAGTTTCTTCGCTCCGCTCATTTTTTCATTCCTGCACATCTTCTTACACGTGTGTAATGGTCCAAAAGGTGTGATTTGTCCAACTCCACCACCTGGAACACATTGGACATGGACACATCATTTCAGATTTAGGGTTCACTATACATACAGAGATATGATGCGTTCATCTCTTACTCCAGTGTGTAGGCTGCTGCCTGATGCCCAGATGAAAGGTTCTGGGTTCAGTCCCCACTAGTTGTCTTCTATCTGTAGGCATCCTCCAGCAAGATCTCCCCCAACCACCCCTACCTCTTTGTTGATTACCTTCTCACACTCCACATTGTTTCCTTTGAATAGTCAGTTAGAATACAAGCCTCTGCCAGATGGCTAAACAATAAGCAGTGGGCTATGAAGCTGCTAGAGATGAGCTCCTCTGTTCACTTGTACAGGCAGCAACACTACTCCAGTATTGATTATGTGCTAGGATCTCTCTCCTAGCCTTAGATTTGGATAGAAGTGTGACTGACTGAATGCAAATGAAGGGTAAATCTAAAAGTGATGGATATATCACAACATGGGTGAGAATCTGTCAGTGGTGCTTGACTTGAGTTATATCTATCTGTCTGCCTGTCTGTCTGTATGTCTGCCTGTCTGTCTGTCTGTCTGTCTGTCTGTCTGTCTGTCTGTCTGTTTGTCTGTCTGTCTGTCTGCCTGCCTGCCTGCCTGTCTGTCTGTCGCTGTCTCTCTCTAGTCTATACTCTGTTTATACATATTGTGTGTGCCCTGTTTGTGTGCACAGTGCATGGATTAATGGTTCAATATAAACTCTGAAGAGGTATTTTACACTGTACTCCTCAGCTGTTGTTGTAACGACCAGTTTCATTGGCTGAGGGTCATGGCTTCTGTACTCAGGTGATTTGTCTTTGGAAAGGTGTTTGATCACCGCAATGGTGAGAGGCGATGTCGCATAACTGTATCGCCCTTAATTAGGGTTACAGTCTAACTGGACTTCAAAGGTCACCATTATATGACCTTAGATCCCCCCATCATGTCTAACTGACAAGAAAAACCTCAAAGGCACACATTAAGAAGCCATGCATTGTTATGTAGAGTTACTGTTATCTTTTGTATTCTAAGGATCAGAGACAGTGTTTTTGGCAGCCGGTTCGTGCTGCAGGGCTGTGTTAGTATGAATTGAGAGGCTCGAAGACATACGACAAACAACTTTATCTACAAGGGTAGCAAATGGTGTCTCTTCTTTGGCATAATCAGCATAATGCAAGATGGCGAGACAACACTCTGTGATTGTTGAGGCCATTCGGTCGTCACTCGCCTTTAAAGGAACAGAGGAGCGTTTTGTCTCGCCGCCAAAACGGGCCAGAGACAAATAAAGTTATTCTGCTCTGCATTCGCTTTCCTTTCCCCAGTCACCATTCCAAATGACATCCGCAGTTATTCAGTTATGCTCACAAACGATAAGGATGATACAGAGACGTTTATGCGTGTAGATGTTCTGTGGGATGCTATTATGGAACTGGATTTATTCCCACTAACAAGCAGGGGCTATGGGCTGTACACATTTGACTGTTTCCTCTGCCGTTTTGGATTTAAATATGGCTTCATCAGTCCAATTGCCAGAAACCATTCTTCAATCAATGCATCAATCAAAGGCTTTATTTATCCAGGATAAACAACCTTGAGAAGTATGCCTGCCACTACATTAGAAGCAAAAATACTCATCAATACAGACATCAAATGACAAATAAAGCATGAGATCCTCAAAATGATATTGTAAGTCTATACAATGAGCTGACTGAGACGACAACATTGGCGGAGTGTTTAGCATGTGTGCCAGAGAGAATGTGGCGTCAACGTGAAACAGTAACACCTTCGATGGAGACAAGAGATGACAAGAACTGATCCCATACACCTGGGCCGACCCCGGGCGCTTCTGATGTCACCAACGGAAATGGATTGTAAGGGCTGAGCTGCCTCCCAGCTGCTGGGGCAATAACGAGGTAAAGGGGGATCAAAGGAGAAGGTAGCGAGCTGGTCAGAGCTCCACGCTTTGATGTTCTTTAATCACCGCTGAGCAACGTCAGCACCTCACAGCCCTCACCGACAAAGTGAACACGGCTCCTTCCTCTCAGGGGACCCGCTCCCTTCTTGTCTTCTGGTGCTTCTTGTTCTTGTTCTGGTTCTTCATCTAATCATCATCATCATCATCACCACATCTTCACAGGTTTCACCATCCTCATCTTCATCGTCTCCACACCATCAGTTGTGGTAGCTCTTAGTAGTTTGTATAGGTTTAGTAGTAGTGGTAGTCGTCAGGGTTTCAGAGCCCAGGTGTCAGACCAGGTAAGGCCACCTGTAACGTCACCTGTGTGAGTGACTTAGCGCCCTGTAGCACTGACCTCAGCGTGTGGCTGGAGTGTCTCGTACCAGCAGCAGCCTGAAGAACAGAGTCTGTCCTGGAGCCGCCTTGCTTCTCGACAGCCTGTGATTCCCTTCCTACACGTCACTACAGCCACGTTCCCCTAAATACCTCGTAATTGCGCGCAACTATGACTTTGGAAATAATTGGATCTGCACATCATTGTATTTTGTGTATCATTAGTTTTTGTCTGCTTTGTTATTTGTTATAGTAATACCCTGTAATATACCCATTACGTTTTAGTTTAGCTTTC
>JAXIVH010000004.1:15278357-15293357 GCA_036785325.1 Urophycis tenuis | reverse complement strand
AGATTGTGTTACCAAAACAAAATAAACATTTTACCCAAAATATATTTGTGTAAATACAAAAAATATATAAATTCTACAAAGGCTACATTTTCATGAGACAAAGTCAATAAGCTAAGGCAATTTCCAGGTCAGCGTCCACCAATGTAACCATAATACCATGATCTACAATCAAAGTATTGAAATATATCAACCCTTTTTTGGCTCTTCTCAGAAAATGTTCAAGTCACAAAATATTTGATGTCTCTGCCAAGGGAAAAGTTTCTTGGCCCCTGAGTTAAAGGAAGCTTCCTGATCCAGTTCTGATCCAGTTCACCTCAGGTTGTGGTTCTGCATGAAGAACAGAACTGACATGAAGAGAAGTGTCAACACACAAACGTCCTCTGGACAATGTCAGCGGTGTCACTGAGTTCTTGTTGTTGAATAATTTACAGATCATGAATTATTAAAGTTGATGCAGATCCTTTTTCTGGGTAAACGTTGAAAGGTCATTGTATGGGTCAGGAAGGGAGTTACTCAGCAGCTATGTTAACATGGTGCACATTATTTAGTAGCTGTGTTTAAATGCTACACAACGTTTAGTAGGTGTTTTGGGCATTGGTAAATATTCCAGGCACCCATCTGGAATACTTGAAATGCTTTTAGTATGAATGAATGAACAATATGTTAGGCATAGCAGGAGAGAGGGTCAATCGAGAAACATGGCATGTTAAAAGCTTTAAGTGTGTGTGTGTGTGTGTGAGAACTTGTGCATTGGAGTGTGTATATATATATGTATATGTGCTTGTGTACATCCATGGTCTGAATACAAACGTGTGTGTGTACGTGCGCTTTGTTTTGATTTTAATTTTAATTGTGAAATGTTAGTGTTTTTTGTGGGAGTACAAAATCCGGATTAGGCCATCAGTATATGAGTGGGATTAGAATATGGCTGACTGCTCCTGTGAAGGTCTGCTCTCCACTGATCCATGCAGAGAAACATTGTGAACAGGAAGCTGAATGTTTGGGTGGTCAAATATCAACCACAGCAAAAGCATCTCACAAAAAGTCTGTAATAAAATGGTTGGAATTGAGATTGAAATGAGGTGAATGTATTGTTCATTTGGCTGGGGAAATACATTACAGTACCTTGCACTGCACACTTTAGTTTGAATTAATTATACAAGGCAGGTGTTGTGGAGTTGCTAAATGAACAGGTGTAATTGCAGTGCACTTTATGATGGCATGATGATGTTGTTAGTATCCTATGAGGTATTCCAAGTCTTATGTGGTAAACCCGTGGTAGAGAGAATGCAATTTTCACGGATAGTTTTTAAATAGAGTTCTTATGAGTTTTTCTTGTGAATATCTTTATTCTGTTTTTATAGTTTTTAGAGTTTAACAATAAAAAAAACTAATTTCATATCTAATTTACTGAACGATCACACAAATTAGACAGAAATGATTGCATACTGATTTTGAATAGCCTACATTTCTTGTTACATTTCTAATTAACAATCTTAGTCACAGCTCAGATGAACAATGACTAATTAGACAATTCATAATTCTGTCCACTAAGTACCATTATGGTAAGCAGGTGCTGTCGCTACTCTTACCAAGATGTTAACAATTCATTAAGAACTATATTACACATTAACTAAACAATGTATTATTACCTCAACCGTTAACCATTAACACATATCAATATAACAAATATTAAACATCAACTAAGCAATTACCGATTTACCAAACGTTTAACCTGGTAACTAGTGGACATTAAAGTGGCAATCCTGCAGATTCCTGTTCCTTTGGTGACACCTCTGGTGATAAGTGATAGCTTTTCCCAAGGATACAAACACTGAATTCATCATTCTGAAGATGAAGAGCTCCCATCAGATCACACTTAATTTACCTCACTTTGTAATAGGGGCATAACAGACATTCAGTTACATCAGATTTCCACTTTAACTAATCTATTTACTAAATAGTAAATGTTTAACTATGAAACATTTTCTATTATTTTATTTCTAGCCTGCTCCCGACCAGTCTTTATCAGTCCAAAGTGTGAAACGAGGAGGGCTTGCAGGCTGTCTGTGTCCAAGAGAACAGAGAACACCAACTCTGTTGTCTTCAGCCTGGTCTGTGAGTGAGTCTCATGTAGAATATTGTTCACTATCAAGCTGCTCTGTGATGACTGACACATACTATCTCCAGCACTGACCTATGAGTTCAACAGTCTGCTCTGTGTGTGTGTCTGTGTGTGTGTGTGTGTGTGTGTGTGTGTGTGTGTGTGTGTTTGTGTGTGTGTGTGTGTGTGTGTGTGTGTGTGTGTGTGTGTGTGTGTGTGTGTGTGTGTGTGTGTGTGTGTCTGTGTGTGTGTGTGTGTGTGTGTGTGTGTGTGCGTGTGTGTGCGCGCGTGTGCATGTGTGTGCGCGCGTGTGCATGTCAGGGCTGTAGGGCATCTGTGTGTGTGTGTCTGCGCGCATGTGTGAGTGTGTGCACTGGGTTGGCAAGGACGTGTGGGGAACAGGTGTGGACTCTGTCAGCTTGTTAACGCTCGGGAGAGATCACGCTCCACGTGCACTTCACGTGCACAGTGTGACACATATGCAGCACCGCCAGGGCCCTTGGCTGAGGATGATATGGGCAGGCGTCCATCTGTGTGTGTGTGTGTGTGTGTGTGTGTGTGTGTGTGTGTGTGTGAGATGGTCTCTATTTAGTGTCTGTATAGCTGCCAGGGCAAGATGGCGTATGCTTGTTATCACATATATTGTGTGAGTGTGTGTGTGTGTGTGTGTGTGTGTGTGTGTGTGTGTGTGTGTGTGTGTGTGTGTGTGTGTGTGTGTGTGCGTGCGTGCGTGTGTGCGTGTGCGTGTGTACTGTATACGTTTCTGTCTTTGTAAAAATGTGTGCGTAGCTTCTATAAAAACCTGGCGTGGTAGCTCCCCATCTTATTACTTTTTAGTTGGCACCTTCTCAAATTGCAACATAAATCCCGCCGGGAACACACCTGCACATTCTAGAATTACACTTTTTCATTTCCCAGAGAATTCCGTGATTCACATTAAGAGGAGACCCATGGTGGTCCGGCCAGCTATGACTCTCTCCACATGCGTCAGAGCCCCTCGCTCAGCACGTCCTGGAAGAGATGAGTGGACAGTCTGACTCTCTCCTACAGTGATCCAGTGGTCCTCGCAGCAGTAGTAACAGTGGAACACCTTTGACCTGGGAAGCGAAAGCCCCTCACCTCACTCCTTCCTGCTCCATGTTATGCCATGCTTGGGCCACGTTTATTCTATGAGGTTTCATTTTCATTTGGTAGACAGAAGACACAAAATGGGTGATGAGACCGAGTAAGGATTGTGAAACAATGTGTCTTATTAATGACAATGTACAAGTACTGAGATGCTGTGATGACGTGGCAGAGAGTAAGGGAGATGAATGGAGGGATGGAGTGAAGTTATCCCTGAAGCAGGCAAAAAAGGATCTCAAAACTTTCAATCCATGAATACAAATACACCACAGCCACCAGATTGCTCTGCGCTGAATGTGATGATGCGGTTAGTATTAGTAACCCAATTCATCATGAAAATGATCCTATCCCCTATCCGAAAATTGCGCAGTCTACCTTTAAGGCCACATGATGTCAGCAAAAATGCATCATTATTCAGCAGTTTCCTACTGATGATAGCTGGGAGGACTTTCTGCATGATGTATTTATAGCCTCCTGCACTGTCTAATGCAAAGTCCACTGGGGCTGCTATTGCCGTCCCCTCTGAGAAAGAACATCATTTGCAGACTGATTCCCTATTGATTAATGGTGTATTTATACAGAAGATAAAACTGCACTGATACCGCAGTCATTGAAGGGTACGACCAGCTGTGCCCTTCCTGAAAGGAGCGTGCGTTGCAACAACAAAATGCTGAGCGACACAATGCTTGTGGCTTCGTCGCCCTCTAGTGGTGGCAACTGAGCATTACACCAACCTGTCCGTTACAAGCACGCTACTTTATAATATCGACCGATAAAAAAAAAAACTACGATCCTATCTGAAGGAGCCAGGGGCAAACTAATTGAAGTGAATGAATCAGGTTAGCCTACTTAATCTAAAGGTCTGCTGTCTGTTTCTGCCCTATGTACCAGCCGTTGTTGTACTTTGAACATGTGATCTTCATGTGTTCTCGTTCCTCCGTAGTGACCATGGTGTTTTTCCTGATCGGAACCACGAGTGCTTTGAATTACTCCACACATGAGAACCAGACGGCAGGTAACACACTCTCATACACACACACACACACACACACACACACACACACACACACACACACACACACACACATCATGTCAGCTCATAGATGGAGAAATGTCATTCTCAAATTGATATAAAGTTATATGTATTGCACTCTTCCTGCAAAACAAGGGATATTTCACCAGAATGTGTTTAAAATGTGATTTGTGTGCAGAGAACCCAACTCAGCAGGGGGCCCACGTGCTCCCATCCACACTGGTGATATCACTGCTGCTCATCATTGTGGTCCTGCTGTCTATCTACTGTCTGAGGTACACACACACACACACACACACACACACACACACACACACACACACACACACACACACACACACACACTCACACAATATATGTGATAACAAGCATACGCCATCTTGCCCTGGCAGCTATACAGACACTAAATAGAGACCATCTCACACACACACACAGACACACACACACACACACACACACACACACACACACACACACACACACACGCACACACACACACACACACACACACACACACACACACACACACACACACACACACACACAGACACTAAATAGAGACCATCTCACACACACACACAGACACACACACACACACACACACACACACACACACACACACACACACACACTCACACACTGCTCATCATTCTGGTCCTACTGTCTATCTACTGTCTGAGGTACACACACACACACACGCATGCACACACACACACACACAAACACACACACACACACACACATACACACACACACTGCCCATCATCGTGGTCCTGCTGTCTATCTACTGTCTGAGGTACACACACACACACACGCACGCACGCACGCACGCACGCACACACGCACGCACACACACACACACACACACACACACACACACACACACACACACACACACACACACACACACACACACACACACACTGCTTATCATCATTGTCCTACTGCCTATCTACTGTCTGAGGTACACACACACACACACACACACACACACTGCTCATCATCGTGGTTCCACTGTCTATCTACTGTCTGAGGTATACACACATTAGCCAAGGCTTGACCACCTCAGACACCAACATCTCCCTGTCACTCTGTGTTTGAGTGTGAGAGAGTGTGTATTTTTGTAAGTGTGTGCATGGGGGACCCACCCCCACGCACACACTTACACACACAAACACATAAACAGACACGGTGGGTGGTGGGTGCAGTGTTGTGGAAAGTGTCACCAAACCAAGGGGATTGTGGGTAGACAGCTGGAGTTTAGGTCCTCTTAACACACTCTGGACACCAGAGACACCCTTCTACCTTCAATGAGGAAGAGCAGCTTCGTCCCTCTCAGATGGTATATCTGTGCATTTGCTTTGCTTCTGTGTCCTGTATTTTTTCTTTGAGGTTATAGGCCACAAATGTGGCCTGTTTGAGTGAAAGCGTGTATCCACGTCTCAATATGATTTATTATTGTACGATTAGGTTTAAGAACCATCGGAAAGCCCTGGTCACGTCGGTGGATAAGAAGATTCCAAATGGCTTCCTGGAGGAACAAGGTACGTTTCATTCTTTGTAATAATTCATGATGTAGATAAATCCATATAAATCCATCCCAGGACCACAACAGTCTGAATGTTCCAAAGCTAAAACCTGACTTTTAGTGTTATAGTTGTTCCTCTCTCTTCGTCTCTCTTCCCCTCTTGGGTCAATATTAGTGCTGGTCGTCCGGCTGCTCTTAACGTCTTGGTGAAGCAAGGCGACACTGAGGTCAGGAGGGGTTTAACGACTTCCACCGCCGCTCTGCGGGGTCAAGGAAACCTTTTTTTATTTATATTCCCTCCCAGCACACGGGGGGGGGGGGGAGCTGATGACTGCCGGCGCCATGGAAACCGCTCGCTCGTCGGGGGGGGGGGGGGGGGGCAGAAATAATAACGCAGCGACGAAGTTCACAGTGGAGACATTTTCACACCAAAGCCCCCCCAAGAAACAAAAAAAAAGAGAAAGCGGAACTGTTTCTTTATGGCTGAAGAAACAGTGTCAGGTCCCTCCAATAGCAGGAAGCCCTAATGGCCGCACGGTGTGTTTACGCAGGTGTTGGGTGAGGGGCGGGGGAGGAGGGGTGAGGGGCGGGGGAGGAGGGGTGAGGGGCGGGGGAGGAGGGGTGGGGAAAGAGACCTCTCTGTGGGGAGCCGTTAGCGTTCTCTGTGTTATGTGTGTGGTGCGCGGGGGGGTGCTGACGTGCGGGTGGTTCTGACGTGCGGGTGTGTGTTGACGAGCGGGTGGTGCTGACGTGGGTGTGTGCTGACGTGCGGGTGTCCTGCGGCCCCCCAGGGGAGCAGACGGTGGTGCTGCTGCCCAGGTCCCCCTCCCCGTCGCGGAGGTTCTTCCCCATCCCCCTGGACGCCCTGGAGGAGGAGTACCGCGTCCGCTCGGCCGACGACGGCAAGCTGTTCAGGGAGGAGTTCAACGTGGGTCTGACACACATACATACATGCATAGATACATACGTACATACATACATACAGAGATACATACGTACATACATACATACAGAGATACATACGTACATACATACATGCATAGATACATACGTACATACATACATACATAGATACATACATACATACAGTACATACATACATAGATACATACGTACATACATACATACATACAGTACATACATACATACATAGATACATACATACAGTACATACATACATACATACATACATAGATACATACATACATACAGTACATACATACATACATAGATACATACATACAGTACATACATACATACAAAGATACATACGTACATACATACATACACAGATACATACTGTAGATACATACATACATACACACTGTACACGCACACGGTCATACATACATACTGTAGATACATACATACTGTACACGCACACTTACATACATACATTCTGTAGATACATACATACTGTACATACATACTGTACACGCACACGGTCATACATACATTCTGTAGATACATACATACTGTAGATACATACATACATAGATACATACGTACATACATACATACATTCACACTGTACACGCACACGGTCATACATACATACTGTAGAGACGCACACATACATACATACATACTGTAGATACATACATACATAGATACATACGTACATACATACATACATACACACTGTACACGCACACGGTCATACACACATAGATACATACGTACATACATACATACATACATACACACTGTACACGCACACGGTCATACACACATAGAAACATATGCACATATGCATACATACATACATGCATGCATGCATACGTGCACACACTGGGCACTAAACATGATATTATCACCGTGGTAATGTGATGCGTGTGTTGTGTGTTTCACGTTGCATCGTCTACGAAAGCAAACGTAAACATCAGTTAGCTCTTGAGGGAGCCCGACCCCTGACCCCTGACCCCTGACCCCTACCTCCACCTTCTCCCTCACGAGGGTGTGTGTGTTTGTGTCTGCAGTCCCTGCCCTGCTACTACCACCACGGGTCCTTTGAGGAGGCGAGCAGGGAGCACAACAGAGAGAAGAACCGATATCCCAACATCTTACCATGTGAGTGAGACTGATAACCACCGCTACTCCTAGCGCTACCGCTAATCAAGTCAGGTCAGACTGGAAGAGCTGGACCACTGGCCTCCATGGAGGTCCTGAGCTGGAGCGCACAACTCCCTGAGCAGTGGCGTCAGGGATCCATCCAGCTTTGCCGGGACTGTTTCACAGAAACGTGAGCCCTGTTGTCTCTG
Organism: Urophycis tenuis; assembly: GCA_036785325.1. Lineage (NCBI taxonomy): Eukaryota > Metazoa > Chordata > Actinopteri > Gadiformes > Phycidae > Urophycis > Urophycis tenuis. The sequence continues at coordinate 15,285,306 of JAXIVH010000004.1, read as the reverse complement.
TCTCCTCCCATCAGATGACCACTCCAGGGTGATTCTGAGCAGCGTCGACGGACACTTGCCCTCGGACTACATCAACGCGTCCTTCATCAACGTGAGCCCACGTTCATCTCAGCATCACCCGCACACTGCCTCACCCCCGGCCCACTCTGAGTACTGACTCATTTACGAACCCGCATGCACTTCTATCTTCCCCAGGGTTTTAAAGAGAAGAACAAATTCATCGCAGCCCAAGGTAAAATGAATTCAACATTTTGCGTTAGATGTAAAATAAACAATTTAAATAAGCATATATTTGATTTGAATGCGGGGTTTCATTTCACTTTCCGCCCACCAGGCCCAAAGCTCGAGACAGTGGCCGACTTCTGGCGCATGGTGTGGGAGCAGAAGGTGTCCACCATCGTGATGTTAACAAACCTGAAGGAGAGGAAGGAGGTGAGTCTTCCACCTCCTGCCGTCTCACATCTCACTTCCTGTTGGTTTGGCACAGCAGAAGCGTCGCATGTTCCCGTCCCGTTTACTCGTTAGCCGTTCGGCAGACGCGTCACTCCGAGACAACTTGGAGTGAGAGTCACTCCTGGAGGAGGAGGTGGGGTGAGGACACCCTGCTCAAGGACTCCTACAGGTAGATTGATGGACTTTGCGGTTTAAAGCCATGAGCCTTTTGGCTCCCGAGTCCCAACCCCTTAACGAAGACTCTATCCTGCCTTCAATCATAAAGATCCATACAGCCCTAATATGGCCCTACTGCAAGAGATGCCGGCGTCTTATTATGGTCTGTAAGTCTCTGGGTATTATTTATTTGACCTCTTTACCATTAGAGAAATCCATACAGTGTCCCGTGGCAGATTAGCTTACGCTCGCTTTAGATTTAGCCACAAAGGTCTGATCAATAGGGGCGAGGGGGGGCGAAGGATCAATAACAGAATAATTGTTGATCAGAATCCTCCGAGGCCACATGGTAATTGGTTTGAGGAATGGAATCTCATTAATGGTTTGAGACGCTCCGAGATCTTGCAGACTGACAGGAGATGGGAGACGCGAAACCCTGGATGACTCGTAATAACACAGAAAAGTATGAATTCTGACTCCAAACTTTTCGACAGAAGAGTTGCGTTTTCTCTGGTGCTCTGCTGTGGAAAAGTTCAGGAAGTGAATTAAGAAAGATTGTTTTTGTTGTTCTTATTTTCTGACTAGCTTGCTCTTACCTGTCCCCTGTGATGTGTTAGTTTGACCAAAAAGGGGTCGCAGTGTATACTGTCTCTATCTCTCTCCCTGTCTCCATCACTCTCTCTCTGTATCAGTAGCTCCCTCTCCATTAAGGATAAGTGCTACCAATAACAAAATGTGTGTTTCCTCTCTCCCACCAGGGTAAGTGCTGCCGATGCTAAAAGGTGTGTATTTGCCCACTCTCTCTCTCTCTCTCTCTCTCTCCAGGATAAGTGTTACCAGTACTGGCCCGACCAGGGCTGCTGGATGTATGGGAACATCAGAGTGGCAATGGAGGACTTCACCGTGCTGGTGGACTACACCATCAGGAAGTTCTGCGTTCAGTATGTAAGTTGCACACACAGTGCCTGTCAGGGATCAATAGCAATTAAAATATCAATTGAAATGCGGGTTAGTCTATGGTGTTGTTCTTACACACAGTTAGCTGGGAGTTTCAGTTTCAAACATGATCTATCTTAGGCTATCCTACCCTCATGTCCCACACTAACTGCTAGGGTGACTGCCAGATGAAATATACTGGGTTTGATGCCCATTGTCCACTATAGGCGATCTGAGGATAGCGTGCTGGCTTTGATGTTTGACTCCCAGATGAAAAGGTACTTGGTTTGATCACCAATGTTCATCTAAGCTAGAGCAAGATGCCCTAACCTCAACTAGTGCCTGAATATCATGTATCCAAATTCCCTGTAAGTCTCTTTGAATACATAAAGCCTCTTCTAAATGACTACATTGACTAAATAATAAAAGTCAAAAACAGAATGCAGGTCCTGCAGCCCAATATGTCGATGCATATGCATATGCTCTTAATAGTCTCAGCCTCATTTGTGTTTGCATACATCCATACATATGAGTGCTTGATCACCATGGCGTGATGTGTTACTCAGGCCGTTTAACATTCTTACAAGCACTTCTTCCGGCATGAGCATAACTTCTCAAATCACACTGCTGCATGCGACCGAACGCCTTCTGGGTTGAGATTTGATTTGAGTTATTGTGTGTGTTTCTGAATGGTAAGTGGGCTGAAATCCCCGCGCTGGTCTCAGCGGGCCGTCCTCAGATGTGTTCTCTGTGCTTCCTCTATTAGAGGCATGCGTTGTGACTCTGTGAGTCTGGGTCTCCGTGGACTCGGCTGCTAGGAACGCAATCCAATAATCCGGCAAAGTAGCAAACAGCTCTCTCTCGGAAATCACAGACGTCCAGAGCATGACTAATGCGGCATGGAGTCTTGGAATTGTTTTTTTTTGTTTTTTTATAAGAAATGAATTCCTTAAAGACGGCGTAATGAAATGATTATCTCTACAAGCGGTGGGTATGCACACCAGTTTAGAAACTGGGATTTGCTTCAAAAGGAAACAAATCTGACACAAGAAGTTTCAGACTTGTCACTTTAAAAACACTGGCAACAAAGTAAATAATGTGTAGTCCCACAGTCAGGGCTAATCATATCTTAATAATCATAATCATATCTTCTCTTAAATGTGTCTCCATCGTCCTGATTTCCTAGTCTTTAGTTGCGTTAAGTTGTATTTCTCGTTAGTCTTTTAAAACTACAATGTGTCCCTTAAAAATTATATCTCTTTTAAAAAATTATATAATGTCTCTTAAAATTATATCATGTCTCTTCTAAAACTACAACATGTCTCTTCTAAAACTACTTGTCTCTTCTAAAACTACAACGTGTCTCCTCTAAAACTACAACATGTCTCTTCTAAAACTACATGTCTCTTCTAAAATTGCAACATGTCTCTTCTAAAACTACGTGTCTCTTCTTAAACTACAACGTGTCTCTTCTGAAGCTACAACGTGTCTCCTCTAAAACTACAACATGTCTCTTCTAAAACTACTTGTCTCTTCTAAAACTACAACGTGTCTCCTCTAAAACTACGTGTCTCTTCTAAAACTACAACGTGTCTCCTCTAAAACTACAACGTGTCTCCTCTAAAACTACAACATGTCTCCTCTAAAACTACAACATGTCTCCTCTAAAACTACAACATGTCTCCTCTAAAACTACAACATGTCTCTTCTAAAACTACAACGTGTCTCTTATAAAACTACAACGTGTCTCCTCTAAAACTACAACATGTCTCTTCTAAAACTACGTGTTTCTTCTAAAACTACAACGTGTCTCCTCTAAAACTACAACGTGTCTCTTCTGAAACTACACCGTGTCTCCTCTAAAACTACAACATGTCCCTTCTGAAACTACACCGTGTCTCTTCTAAAACTACAACGTGTCTCCTCTAAAACTACAACATGTCTCCTCTAAAACTACACCGTGTCTCTTCTAAAACTAAAACGTGTCTCTTCTAAAACTACAACGTGTCTCCTCTAAAACTACAACATGTCTCCTCTAAAACTACACCGTGTCTCTTCTAAAACTACAACGTGTCTCTTCTAAAACGACAGCAGGCGGGCGAGGGCACCCGCGCCCCCCGGCTGGTCACCCAGCTCCACTTCACCAGCTGGCCGGACTTCGGGGTGCCGTTCTCGCCCATCGGCATGCTGAAGTTCCTGAAGAAGGTGAAGACGGTGAACCCCTCGTTCGCCGGGCCCGTGGTGGTGCACTGCAGGTGAGCCCAGCGGGGGGCCGCGCCGCGGGGGGTCCGCCTCTGAGTTGTAGCCGGAGGAGCGCCCAGGGGGTGCTGGTGCAGCGGGGGGGGGGGGAGACGGCCGAGTGATGTACCGACATGAGGGGTCACGACTCTAAACGAGTCGACGTTAAACAAGACGGACCGCCTCTTTGAAAACACGGTCTATTTATACAGCGGGAGAGGAAGGACCGGGGGGGAGGGGTTCCAGAGCGGAGCTACGGACACTGTTCTGTAGGATGAGGGTCGTCACTTCATTCACAGAGGATCTTGTTGGTTTCAGTGTAGTTTTCTTTTTAAATCTCAACAAAGACATCTGTTGAGATATAAACCTGCAATGCTTTTCTTCAGCAAAAGGAAGAGCCTGAAAATGCTGGTCATGTCATAGCAATGCATTTGTATATTTAAATACATAAATACATGTATATATTTCAATACATTTAAATACATAAATACATTTATGTTGCATTCATTACATGGGGAACATCGTGACAACTGAGGTAAAACTACTGTATATCAAAACAATGGATGTAATTGTGTTAAGTTTAAGTACCGCTTTAAAGTGTCCCTTTGGACGAGAGAGGGTTTGCAGGATTTTTTTTTTCTGAGGCCGAGTTGGTTGTCTAAATGATGTATTAATCGTCCAGACATCTTAAGAGGCAATGGAAAAGTCTGCCGTGGACTCCAGCGTGCGTTCAGACAGGTGGCGGGGGAGCAGGGCCGTGTTAACTGGCCCCTGACCTCTCTTCTGAAAGGGGGCCCCAGTGAGGAATCTGACTTCCCCGTGTCCCTGCAGTGCCGTTCAGTCCAAACGACTCTTGTAAATCGCGTGGCCCCCTCAGCCTCCCCGCTGGGGCGGAACACATGCCTGACACACCGCGCTGTGACGCGCTGGGGGGACATCAGCGCAGACAGGAGACCACGGAGGTCGGCGCGGCGTGATTTACACGGCCTGCTTTGCCGTAAACGTACGCTTAAACAGATAAAACGGAATGAAAAAAGAGAGATATTTTTCGATGACTGTGTTTAATGTGTTGTGTGACTACATAAAGACCGCCACAGACCAGTCTTCCAAGAGCAGTGTGGAGAAAAGATAAAACAAACCTTATATTTGCATGCCAGAATCCACATTCATGGGGGGGGGGGGTAGGCCTCTGCCCCCCCAGCCCTGACTGTACCCCCTCCCTGTGTGTGTCCCGGGGGGCAGTGCTGGGGTGGGCCGAACCGGGACCTTCATCGTCATCGACGGCATGATCGACATGATGCACGTGGAGCAGGTGGTGGACGTCTTCGGCTTCGTCAGCCGCATACGGGAGCAGCGCTGCCAGCTCATCCAGACGGACGTAGGTGTTTGGTGGAGGTGGTGGGGGTGGTGGTGGTGGTGGTGTTGGTGGAGGCGGTGGTGGTGGTGGTGGTGGTGGTGGTGGTGGTGTGGTGAAGGAGGTGGTGGTGTGGTGGTGGAGGTGGTGGTGGTGTTGGTGGAGGTGGTGGTGGAGGTGGTGGTGGTGGTGGTGGTGTGGAGGTGGTGGTGGTGTTGGTGGTGGTGGTGTTGGTGGAGGTGGTGGTGGTGGTGGTGGTGTAGGTGGAGGTGTGGTGGTGGTGGTGGTGTAGGTGGAGGTGGTGGTGGTGGTGTAGGTGGTGTGGAATGGGTGTACAACAGCGAGGACGGAGCGCCCACTCAACATTTTTAATAGAAAAAAAAAATCGTTATTTTCTGCTGTTATTCTTCTTCTGTTCCTCTGTTGTTTTTCTTCTATTTCATTGTCGCTGTGCTTGTTATTCTGTTGTTCTTCTCCTTTTTTGTTGTTTTTCTCTTCTTCTGTTGTTCTTCTCCAGTTAATGTTGTTGTTGTTGTTTGCCTCCCCTCCTCTCCCCCTCCTCTCCCCCTCCTCCCCCTCCTCCCTCTCCTCCCCCCCACCCCAGATGCAGTACTCGTTCATCTACCAGGCCCTGCTGGAGCACTACCTGTATGGGGACACCGAGCTGGATGTGTGCTCCCTGGAGGGGCACCTCCACCGGCTCCACAACACCCGGGCCCCCAGCGACCGGCTGGGCCTGGAGGGGGAGTTCAGGGTGGGCAACACACACACAGAAACACATCCACTTAGAGGTGGGAGGTACCGTCTAACACACACACAGAAACACATCCACTTAGAGGTGGGAGGTACCGTCTAACACACACACAGAAACACATCCACTTAAAGGTGGGCTCGCTACCGTCTAACACACACACACACAGAAACACATCCACTTAGAGGTGGGCTCGCTACCGTCTAACACACACACACACAGAAACACATCCACTTAGAGGTGGGAGGTACCGTCTAACACACACACAGAAACACATCCACTTAGAGGTGGGAGGTACCGTCTAACACATACACACAGAAACACATCCACTTAGAGCTGGGAGGTACCGTCTAACACACACACAGAAACACATCCACTTAGAGCTGGGAGGTACCGTCTAACACACACACACTCAGAAACACATCCACTTAGAGCTGGGAGATACCGTCTAACACACACACACACACAGAAACACATCCACTTAGAGGTGGGAGGTACCGTCTAACACAGACACACACACAAACACATCCACTTAGAGCTGGGAGGTACCGTCTAACACACACACACACAGAAACACATCCACTTAGAGGTGGGAGGTACCGTCTAACACACACACAGAAACACATCCACTTAGAGCTGGGAGGTACCGTCTAACACACACACACACAGAAACACATCCACTTAGAGCTGGGAGATACCGTCTAACACACACACACAGAAACACATCCACTTAGAGCTGGGAGGTACCGTCTAACACACACACACAGAAACACATCCACTTAGAGCTGGGAGGTACCGTCTAACACACACACACAGAAACACATCCACTTAGAGCTGGGAGGTACCGTCTAACACACACACACAGAAACACATCCACTTAGAGCTGGGAGGTACTGTCTAACACACACACACACAGAAACACATCCACTTAGAGGTGGGAGGTACCATCTAACACACACACAGAAACACATCCACTTAGAGCTGGGAGGTACCGTCTAACACACACACACACACAGAAACACATCCACTTAGAGCTGGGAGGTACCGTCTAACACACACAC
>JAXIVH010000004.1:15263357-15273357 GCA_036785325.1 Urophycis tenuis | reverse complement strand
ATTTAGTCCACAGGGAGTGTGAAGCACTCTTGTAAGATACTGTGTATTAATTCATACACACTCAATACATTAAACTCAATACATTAAACTCATACATTTACATTTACATTTAGGGCATTTAGCAGACGCTTTTATCCAAAGCGACTTACAAAGAGTACATTTGTCATAAGAAGGTGAAACATTTTATTGCTGCTAATACAGTAAGAAAGTCACCAAAACAAGTTTCAAGCATTTCAATTGCTAGATTAACCATTGCTAGTATACAACATCTCTGACTAAGTGCCAAGTTACACAGAGATTATAAAGTGCCAAGACGTACAACATACAAGAGCATGAGGGTACATGCTCTTGTATGTTGGTGTGACCAGGAACGTTGGATGACGTTGTGTTGATGTGTTTCTGATGGTGGTTGGATGACGTTGTGTTGATGTGTTTCTGGTGGTGGTTGGATGACGTTGTGTTGTGTTTCTGGTCGTGGTTGGATGACGTTGTGTTGATGTGTTTCTGATGGTGGTTGGATGACGTTGTGTTGATGTGTTCCTGGTTGTGGTTGGATGACGTTGTGTTGATGTGTTTCTGGTTGTGGTAGCGCCGGTGCCGGGAGAACCGGGACGTTCATCGCGCTCAGCAACATCCTGGAGAGAGTGAAGGCCGAGGGGCTGCTGGACGTCTTCCAGACGGTCAAGAGTTTACGCATGCAGAGACCCCACATGGTCCAGACGATGGTGAGTGCAGCACAAACACACATGGAGACAGCCATTCGTGTACATACGGCATCCCTTAATCTGCACCTGATGCACCTCTGATCAGAACGCCAGCTATGTGTCTTTTCATTCATTCATTTCAGTCTGTGTACTTTGTACTCTGCACAATGCACAAAGTTGCATCTAAAGTTGAATCTAATCTAATCTAATCTAATAAAAAAATGTAATATAAAAAAAAGACTAACCTTGTAGTTTTGCTTTGAAACTTGGATGTGTAGCACTGTCACTTTTATTATGTAGCCGCTCCAAACGCGGATTCTCTGCTTTGATTGTTCTGAGCCTCAATTCAAGAAGGCTCTTTTTGAATCAAAGCATGTGCTAAATAACCAGATCTTGTAGAGTCTGCGTGATCTCCCACTGACTGTTTCCCTCTTGTTTCTCTCCAGGAGCAATATGACTTCTGCTATAAAGTGGTTCAAGATTTTGTCGATATTTTCTCAGACTACGCCAACTTTAAATAGCCATATTATCTGCCATATGGGAGGCTTTTTGGTTTGGTTTTCATGATATTGCTGTCAAATGAACTTATGCAATTTTGTGAGAGTGTCATTTTCTATCGTGGGCTTTTTACACCGCTGTTAAAACAAATTGTAAATACTAATTGTCCAAAACTAATTGTAAATAATTTGTTTTTTCTCAGCTTTTTTTTTTTTTTTAAGAATGCTGATTTGAATGTAATGTCCGAGTACAATAAGTTAAAAACATTAATATTGCTAGCATCTGTAGTTCACCAAGGTTGCCAGGTTGACTTATGTGTATAAATTATATTTTTTAGCGAATAAGGATAACTTACCTGTTATTTAGTTAAGGACCTGCATTCTGACTGTATAAAGAAAGCCGATACATATAGATATAATAATAAGAAAATTACAGCTTTTTTTATGACAACATGCGTTATTTTTTTATGTACGCTTTTATTTTGTTATCAACCACACAATGCCTTTGGGTCTGGAGGTCTTGTATGTTTTGCCACCAAACTTAAATGATCTTCTTTTCAAATTGTTTTTGTTTTTATTGAATTTCATGATTGCTTTTACATACCTTTGATTCGTGTTTTAATTAGTGAGAACACACCAAACAATATTGATGTTGTTTATCGCTGCCATTCAAAAAACGATAAAATATTCAAGTAACTGACAAGCAAATGTTAAAATTAAGTTTTGGCTCCCGGCAAACTATTTAAATTCTTCTCAGACAGCAAAAACGTTCTCGGCATATGTCAACATTTCCTGCTTGTCATTTAATTAGATTTCAGTTTGGCTTTAAGTCACTTCCTAATTAATTGGCTACATTTAATTACCCTCTTAGAAGAAATAAAAAAGACTGTTGCTGAATGATACGATTTAAACACAAGCATGTTCGCATGAAGTGGTTTGCATTTTTGTATTTCTTTAGTATGGATTAGAGAGACTAATCACTGAATAACTGTCACCAGGTGACATGCGTTTCTTTGATTCTTGTTTTTTTACATTGAGCTTTGAAAAATATTGTTTATGTTCAATTTTGATTAAATTACCAGACATCTCACATAATACCATCTTAGGAAGGCTATAAGAAAGATAAGATCACATATTTAAATTATTGTACAGTTAACTTAGAAGAAAACCTAAAATCTAGCTCTGATGAAAATGATTTCCACAAGCTAATTTCCAGGCTATGTGTTTTTTCATTTACTATTTGTATTAATTTGTTTATTTATTTATGTATTTATTTGATGGGTATTATTATGGACAGTTCGGCTTTTGATTGTTAGATGGGAGCTATTGACATAATTCTGTGCAATCCTCATTGTTAGCTTCTCAGAATGTGTTTTTGAACAATTCTTTGTTTTGGGAAATGATTTGGTACATGGGATTTTATTCATAGTGTACATACTAAGCATTATTAAGATAATACGTGCAGTAATATGTGTGTGTGTGTGTGTGTGGGTGCGTGTGGGTGTGCGTGTGCGTGCGTGTGTGTGCGTGTGAGTGTGTGTGTGTGTGTGTGTGTGTGTGTGTGTGTCTAATCTTAAGAAATAAGGAGTAAGTATAAAGACCACAGCCGCCATTATAATAATACAATAAGACTTCATGTTTCCTATCTCATATGCCATTCTTCTGTTTTTGCCAAATGACGATTTTAATAAACTATAAGGAAAATACGAACAGCCGACTCCTCGTTTAATCTTCACAACATTCGACATTCGGCCAAACACGTCTTCGTCAGATTAAAAGACCCAAATGTCTCCGACTGATTTTCTTTTTTTTTTCCCGGTGCTTTCAAACGGATGATTGTTAAGACCTCCAGGAGGCTCCGGGAGGTAAGTCAGCACTTAGCCGGTGCCATTAGAAGTGTTGTGGGGCCCATTAGGGGCTAAATACTAACCCCCACCTGGAGAGACGAGGATTATGGTCCTGACGACTGCCTCCCTGCCTTAAGTATAAAAACACAACACCTCCCCCCCCGGGCCACAACACAGCACACTCGCTGAAGCCCGGCGATCACACGCGGTGAGTGGCTCCCAAATTAAAACGCTCTTTCTCCTGCTTTCCTCGCCGTTGATTAAGTCACCGCTTTTACTTCTTTATTAATCGGCGAGCCACGCCGATTATTTACCGCTGCAGGATTTATGGTTTTAATGATTTTTTGCGACGGGATGTCGTCTTTTTTATTGTTCCTTTCGGAATTAAGTAATTAACTGAATGAAGTTATAAGAGATAATAACTGGCGTAATAAGTTTAGGATTCAGTTGATCGTTATTATTCTCTGTTGAGACTGCACACCATCGGAGTACACTGACGGAACACAGAGATACCATCTAGACCACACACTTATGGCTCAGCTGATGCTTGTTGTCAACCTCTATGGAAGCTATGATGATGATGTGAATGTGGATGTGTTCTGTGTGACTCGTCTCCCTGTTCCCCATCAGCAGCAGTATCATGGAAGGCAGCAGCAGCAAAGCGTCAGTCCAGGTGTTCTTCCTGTTGCTGGTGGTGCAGGTCACCCTCGCCCAGCACTGGTCGTACGGCTGGCTGCCCGGGGGCAAGAGGAGTGTGGGGGAGCTGGAAGCCACCATCAGGGTAAAGTGACCTCCACCTCCCCCATCTCCTCCCCTGGACCTCCCTTTCTCCCCCTTTAGTCCACGTAGACGCCAAGCTTGGGATGAAACTGTCTGCACTGAGAAATTTGGTCTGTTGCTGCACAAGTACATGATATTCAATGTATGTATGTACTATGTATGCACAGTCAAAGTGCTGTGTGTCATATATTGTGATATATGATGTCATATAACGATATCATGTATATTTGCTCTTCATTCACTTACATTTATTCAATGTAACCACAGGGAATAGGGAATACCAGCAAACAGCAGGTAGGAGATAGACAATGAATACAGAGACAGGTCATTCAGGAGCAGATAGGGGTTAGACAGTGAATAAAGACACGTCATTAAGGAGCAGGTATGGGTTAGGCAGTGAATATAGACACGTCATTAAATGTAGCAGGTATGGTAGTGAATAGAGAGACAGGTCATTAAGTAGAAGGAATGGGTTAGACAGTGAATACAGACCAGTGATTAAGAGGCAGGTAGGGGTTAGACAGTGAATACAGAGACAAGTCATTCAGGAGCAGGTGGAGTTAGACAGTCAACACAGAGACAGGTCATTCGGGATTATAAACTAGTCAAGAGACTGGTCATTTGTGGAGCGGGGTAGGGTTGAGACCGTGACTGAGAGACAAGGCATGCAGGCGTCTTGCTCAAGAGTAACTACGGGGACACTGAGGACAATAGTGTACCGAACCTGCAGCCTGTTCAGTACAGAGGCTGGCCCTGCCCCTCCTGTTGGTATCAACTCAACTCTTCTGTGTGTTCCTGTGCAGATGATGGGGACGGGCGGCGAGGCCCGTCTCCTGGAGGAGCCCCGAGACGCGGCCCTGGAGAGACTGAGACCATACAGTCTGGTAAGTGCCCGCCATACATAATTTATCGGCAAACGTCTCCTCCAATTGTGCAATATTAATGCAAGCATTGTCGCGCGGCGCGCACTCAACAGAGCGTGGGCAAATCTGTTTACCGGCGGCGGCTCTGCTGTGCGCCGACGCGCACGCGCGCGAGGCTAACAGGCGACGCGGGCGTGTCCGTTGTTTATCGTACATTCAGCCCGTTTAATGGCGTTCTTCTTCTCTCAGGTCGGCGACGAGGCGGTTCGCTTCCAGAAGAAGAAACGGCTGCTGGACGAGTGACGGGGGAAAAAAGAAAAAGAAAAAAAAAAAAGAGCGGGAAAAACCGAACGGCGCCTGGGCTAGCCAGGAGAAAAAAAGCAGTTGATGAAACATTTGCGTGTTTGTTTGGACGTGTGTATAGCGAACGTGGATGTGCGTGGATCCACGCCTGTGTGTACAATTGTAAAGGCCTGAATAAAAATGTTTAAAAGATGTCTCACGCACTCGCACGTCGTGAGCGCGTTCCCTCTCTTCCTATCCGCTGACTCCCGGCAGGCGGCCATGACACCCGACATAACCGACAAGCATGGCAACCCCCGCGCTACAAGCGCCTTAGCACAACAACAGATGGCAATTAAGCCAATTTATTAGAAATCAATGGCTTAATTGCATTTGTTACAGCGCGAGTAATTCCATTTTCTGTCACGCCAACCGTGTGTGCGTGCACCTGATGGGGGGGCCGGGGGGGGGGGGGGGGGCTACAGTAGGTGAGGTAGAGTCAGTAGTGGGTTCTTCCTCTGTACAGCCTCACTTTTTTCACTTTGTCTCTGCGATGTCCAGAGTCTGTGTGCTCGTGTCAGGATAACTTTCATCCTGAGCACACAATGGTAAAACTTTTTATGTATTTTTTTTTTCCCCCTTCATTATGCCGTATTAATGTGTGTGTGCGTGCGTGTGTGTGTGTCTGTGTGTGAGTATGCCTGTCCGTGCATGTGTGTATGTGTGCGTGCGTGTGTGCGTCCGTGTGTGTGCGTGTCAGTGTGTGTGTGTGTGTGTGTGTGTGTGTGTGTGTGTGTGTGTGTGCGTGCATGCGTGTGTGTGTGTGCGTGTGTGCATAAAATCCATGTTCATTATGAAATTGGAAAATGTTGTACACCAGGAAAAGGGAAAGGGGGCCCGTTTTTTTCCCCCTCTTTTTTTTTTTTTTTTTTTTTAAAGAGAACTCATTTTCCCGCGAAACCCCCACAGACAAGATGGCGGTGTGCTAATCGCGTGGTGCATAAGGGGCCCCGGATCCACGAACTGTGCTGACACCGGGGGGAGGCCCCCTGTATTGTTAGCGGAGCGGTTGTAATGCACACCAAGTCAACTCCCCAAACCCCCCCCCCCCGACCCCCCTCTACCGTCTGGGACAAGACGGAGAGAGGGCTCTAAGAAAAGAAAAGAAAGAAAGAAAAAAAAAACAGCAGCAGCAGAGAGAATAAAAAAAAAGAGAGAAATTAAAAAGCACATTCCACCGCATAACCCGAACAATGGGCCGGTGTCAGTGTGTGCGATAGGGCCACTTTCACATCATCGGGTTTTAATATGCATGCGTTTGTAATTTGCATGGGACTTATCTTTTTTATTTTTTTATGTGTTTTGATGAGGACATAGGCCTGCTTGAGAACTTATTAAAGTAGGCATGCATGCTGCATATCTCTTCTTAGTTTCGTCTAAAAAATATATTGAAGAAAACCTTCATTTAATAGTTCAAATAGGTCTACAACTAACCGAGTTTGGTTAAGCGGATTGAGGGCTCGTCCCACTAAAATATTATCGATATATATATATATATATGCAAAACAATATATTATTTATTTCTCATACTTTGATGACTTCCTAAAGTTACAGGCAAGATTAATATTATGCCATCAAAAAATAAAATAAGGAAAACAATTCACCACACCGCTTCACGCCATTATTTGTTATATAACACTTTAAATTTGATTTGAGTTTACTTTTCCCGTTATTTCTTAAAAGGCAATGCAGCCAATCTCTCCCAATTCCCTTCAAATAATCCCCAAGCATTTACCGCAAAGCCCAGGTTGAACTTTCCCAGTGTCCTCATCAACGAGCTGCTTAATTGCACGTATAGCGAGACAACGAAACCTGCTGGTATCTATGTTTCCAAATTTGATTTAACCTCACTTTCTCCTTCTCGGGGAACCCCCCGGTGGATATTCACTTTGTTTACCTCAAATTAAACTTCATATTGTTTACAGCCTCCCGGTCCCTGAACATTTTATAGCGTTTTAGCAATTATTTATTTATTTATTTTTTTTGTAATGATTGTAGAGTTGGGAATCATTTGAATGTTGCCCTCATCTGCATGAAAATTATATAATTAACTTTTGATTAACCAGCTCAGTTGAGTCGCTCCCCCCCCTATGCACACCGGAGGGGGGGAGGGGGGGGGGAGGCACCCGCACCCACCCGCATGTTAATGACTGCTTTCCAATTGAGTGGCGACCTTTTCATCAAAGCGCCGCGACTGGGGCTAAAACAACGGTAGAAAATAATCACGCTGGAAACAATGGCGAGGGGGGCTACGATGTCATCCTTAAATATAACAACACACGTGAAAAAAGCAGCGGCGAACCCGCACCGCGCTCCGCGGCGTCCATTGTCTCGTACCCGGCTCTGGAGGTCACGTCCACCGGCGTACGGAGCAGGGAGAGGACAGGAGGAAGCCCCAGAATGGCCTATTGTTTCATGTCCTTGCTCTGAGGAATAATAACATTATGAAGGGCAGGACATTTTTTTTTATACTTAAGATTTTGTTGTGTGTGTACGTCGTGTGTGCGTGTCTGTGCGCGCGGGCGCGCGCTCGTGTGTGGGTGCGTTTGTGTGCGTGTGCTAGTGCGTGTGTGTTCATGCGTGCGCGCTCGCGTCTGTGTGTGTGTGTGTGTGTGTGTGTGTGTGTGTGTGTGTGTGTGTGTGTGTGTGAGAGAGAGAGAGGGTGCCGGTCATTTAGTTTCCAAAACAGAACAGATTTGGATAATGGATAAAAAGGGGAGGGGGGGGGGGGGGGGGGGTATGTCCATTCCAAGGATATGGCCTCGCATTAATGCACCTGTCAATCACGCACACCGCTGGCAGATGTGCACCTAGCGGAGATAACCATCACATGGATATATAAGAACTCTGTCATATCCATAATACAGTTTCTCATTTCATCATAATTACTCCGAGCCACATGTGCGTTTTTTTTCTTCCAAGTGGCGGGAAACTTTTATTGAAGCAAAGTGTATAATGAAGTCATTTTGCAGGTGCTTGTTGTGCCTCTTATTATGAACGGAATGATAATGTCCCCTAGAGGAATCTGGGCCTGAATATCAATTGAAGTTTACTGTGGGTCTTGCTATGTTGCCGCGGGCTATAGTAGAAGGCAAAGTCATCTTCAGAGACAGTCTAAATGTCAGGGAGGTCTTCAAACACGGGGTTTTTTTTTCTTTCCTGGGCCCTTCTCAAAGAGGACTTTGGAAATAGTCGCTCTTGTTGGAGGTGAAGTGAAGAAAAAAAGACGCAAGACATTGTTCTGACTGAGGATTATAAAACATAGCATATGAGAGAAATACATTTAATAATAGAAGGTGAACATGTATATTTTAGAAATAAAAATATATATATTTCCAGTGTGGTGGTAAATAATTTCCAGCGACTTACTGTATTCAGTTCTCTTCTTTTCAACGGCAGTCTTGTCGAGAGCCAACGGTTGCTGAACGTGTCGTGTGCGTATCTGGCCACATGGTGTCACTGTTGAGCCGTCAGAGTCCACGCCACTCTGCTCAAGTCTCCCAACAATCCCATCGCTGTACATAAAGTAGAGAGCTCAGTACTGCGATTTCAATCAATCATCTATTGCTGCTGTAGTATTTGTCGCTTCTTTTTTACTGTTTGCCTTCTCGCAGATTAAAAGCGTTTGCGTGTCCTAAATTTCGCCTCAGTGTCAGATATCAAATGAAAAAAACGTTTCAAACACTATTTCACGGAGTGACATGAGGTCAGTCTTTTGTTTCATTGTATCTATTTATTTTTCTTCAAATAATGATGATCACTTTTCTATTATTTTCATGCAAAAAAAAATAGAAGTCAACAAATTATTTAACATGATAACGTTGTATGTTATGGTTTCGTTTCGGGCACAGGAAGCGCGGAGACAGCTTTACGTTATACATATGAAATCGTGGATGTTCTTCTCACTTGGCTGGCAGGAAACCTTCCTGTTGTGATCTGACTTCTTTCCTTTGATCAAAGAACACTGTAAAAGCACTGGGAAAAGGAGGCGGTTATGAAATATAAATGAATACAGCTGTGTTTTGATGGATACGTCTCAAAGTATCCCAGTAAGAGACTGCTAAAGGCCGGGAAATCTGTTTGTGTTGTGGAAATAGGCTCATCCTCGCTGGTTTTCGTTACCAGATATCATCTTGGGTAGCTTTTCACTTCGCATTTGAGAGATCCTTTGTTGGCAAAGAGCTCATGTTCTACCCATGCACTTGTAGGAAGCGTCTCCAACAGGCACCGGTTGGTAATATATATCATTAATGATACGAGATCCTTTGTTTGGTCTTGAAGCCATCTTCTGAAACAAACACCATCTACGAGAGGAGGATATTTATTATTTTTTTCCGAGGATAGACACCCCCCCCCCCCCCAAAAAAAAAAAGAAGAAAAAAAAAGAAAGAAAAAAATCTCTTCTCGCAGACAGAATGAGATCTTGGATTTGATGATTTGGAGGCTTTGTCACAAGTAATGTGCGCGATTCTGTTGCCTTTTCCAAACCCCCATATGGGCTCGGTGACTCATTTTGTAGTTTGAAAGTTGATGCTGTGCTGTAAAAAAAAAAAAAAAAAAAAAAAAACCCGGCCCGCTGCTCCCCCCGGAGTCAGAGAGGAGAACTGTCGCACAGTCCGCCCGACCTGACAGACCGGCTGAACTCATTACTCACGACACAACTCTTTAGCAAACAAATGCACACGCGCTAATGACACACACACACACACACACACACACACACACACACACACACACACACACACACACACACACACACACACACACACACACACACACACACACACACACACACACACACACACACACACACACACACACACACAC
The DNA here is from genome assembly GCA_036785325.1 of Urophycis tenuis. Classification (NCBI taxonomy): domain Eukaryota; kingdom Metazoa; phylum Chordata; class Actinopteri; order Gadiformes; family Phycidae; genus Urophycis; species Urophycis tenuis. The sequence continues at coordinate 15,263,497 of JAXIVH010000004.1, read as the reverse complement.
ACACACACACACACACACACACACACACACACACACACACACACACACACACACACACACACACACACGCACACACACAGCAGCACGGCGGCTAGAGAGAGGATAAAAAAAAAGGTAGTGTTTCCTTAGCCTCCGAGCCG